>CM049316.1:66221175-66483675 GCA_026874595.1 Sipunculus nudus | reverse complement strand
CTGGCATGTACATAGGTACCTATGGACGAATAGTTATACAAAATATTAAAGTATGAATATATCTGATTCATCTTGTTCTTGCTTACTGAGGCTGACTTTGGGATGGGGTTCGGAGAAGGGAAAAGTGAGGGCAGCACGAAGGTGGATGTAGAAATATTCTATTGTAATGTTTTTCATTTATATAAGAATATGAAAAGCTAAGAGGAAAGGGGCCCTCCTACTTGGTTATAGTAAAGTTCTAAATATATGATTGCAAACTAATACTCTGACAAGACTGTCATGAAGAAAAACAGTAAAAGTTTTGAGATACTGTGTTGCATACGAAAATTTACAGATGGACAGGCAAGTGGACAGAATGGACTAATACCTTCATTTCACTTTCAAGAGAATAATGCATTTAAGTTTATATATAATCCTATTTTTTTAAGCAGATCCACTTTTTCCATTAAGAAGTTTTTATCTGAATCATTTTTTATTTACAGGTTTATAAATTTTTAATTAAAAAACCTGAAAATATAAGTTAAAATATAAGAATTGTTGCAAAAGTGGCAATCATTATATATACAGAGTAAAAAGCATTGGGTCATATTATGCATACACATATATTTTATTATTTTTAAATCATAAATGTTTAAACTGATTTTAAAAGAAAACAATGCCACAACATGGCATCTACAAGAATATTCCTTGAATCACTATTAAAAAGTTTTGCACATTGGAGTTTTCAGTACATGCTTAATTTTATTCACCAAAATAAAATAAAAGTAAATTTGATAAAATAAAACATATTTTCAAATAAAGTATACACACTGTTGGTTGAATGAGGGACAAACAATATCATTGTGCTAATTACTATCCCAGTTTTAATTAATTACTGGAAATAATAGTCAATTTCACACCTGGTGAAGTTTTTACTCTTCTGAAGTAAGGAATTACTTATCTCATGAACATCCACACTTTCACAGCAATACACCACTTTGTGGACACAATTAAATGTACACTTTAATCAGTAACCCTGGTGGTTCAATACAAAATCTAAAATGTAGCATGTCATAGAATAAAAAAAAATACAGAAAAATTATAACATTCATCTAGTTCAGTCACCAGCTGGGGGGATGAGTGCAGGGCAGAGGGGAAGCCTGCTAGTAGTGGCCAAGCTGGGCCAAGGTAAGCTGCCTGGGGTGGGTTACATAATGCAAGTGAAGGCTGTACTACTAGGTGGGCTAGATGTAAACAACACTTGACATGGTGTATGAAAACATGAATAAAAGCTATTCATTCCAATCAATTTCTTTTGAAAGTTCAGATTTTAAAAGATTAAATCCTTATGCATATATGCTGGGAAAATTAAATCAACAGTGCCAAAGTTGGACAAAATTTAAGGTATTGATTTTTTATTTATGCTAATAACTTGAAAAACTTGCAAAATTCAGATCTAATTTTGGGTAAACAATTGAATCTTGATTAAATAAAGTTATATTCCTGAAAAAAAGTCTCTAGGTTTAGCAATTCTCATGTGAGTAAATATGTTTCCTGATTTTTAAAAAAATTGCATTATGTTTTGGCCCATAACTTCAAAATAATACCCAATACTGACCTAATTTTTGGCATGTTCATAGAAAATGTATAAAAGAATGTGAATACTAAATACGATCAGAAACAGATCAGTGGTTTTGATATAAGGCAACCTTGAAGTGTAACAATGGCTTTTTTTATGGAAAACAGAGTTTTTTTCCTTAATATCTCGAAGGAACAAAGTCCTAATGACCAATTTTCGGTAAGGTAGGAGATTTTGGGGACATCTAAAATTATGTCAACAGCCTGGGGAGCATAGAGATGTGCACTGAATGACCTACAGTCATCAAAGTGGACTGCTTGACAATGTAAGGGAATACAACAAGAGCCTCCAAAAAAATTCAATAACTAGCCTAATTTTGCAGCTTTTATTTTCAAATTTCAGATTTTAACAGATTAAATCCTTATGTATACATGGTGTGAAAATTAAATCCACAGTACTTACAGGAAAAAAACGTGCCATGGCCAAAGTTGGGCAAAATTTAAGGTACCAATTTTATATTTTTGCCAATATTTAAAAAAATTTAACAAATTTTGATCTAATTTTTGGTATACAATTAAATTTTGATTAATTAAAGTTGTATTACTGGAAAAAAGTCCCTACCTTTAACACTTTTGGTCTTAAGTAACCAAATATCTTCCTGATTTTTTTACAAAGTCCATTATGTTTGGGCCCGTAACTTTTTTCAATTATATAATACTGACTTAATATCTGGCATGTACATAGGAAATATATAGAGGAATATTTATGGTAAATATGAAGAAAACCAGATGAGTGGTTTTGATATTAGGCAGTCCTGAAGAGTGAAAATAGATTTTTAATAAAAAATTGAGGTTTTTCCTTAATATCTCAAAGGAACAAAGTCCTATTGACCCAATTTTTGGCATGGTAGGAGATTATGGGGACATCTAACTGTATGCTGAAATTCAGATTCGTAGGTCCAACGGTGTCGAAACGTGCCAGTCTTACAGACGGACATCCAGATGGCACAACAGACGGACGGACGACAGACAATGGACCATGACTATAGCTCAGATGACTTATAGTCAGCTGAGCTAAAAAGGTCGATGCAGGTGGTGCCAACAATACCTGAATTTTAAATATGAGTCATGAGACAAACATTTGCATAAATTTTGGTGATGATGGCTCCAACTGTTCCTTGTTTTGTAATTTTAGTAGCTTATTTTGGCCAAATGACTCAGTTCAGCTTCCTGTAACTATGCCAAAATTCATCGAACTAGTACCATTTGAACAAACTTGAGAGAGATTGCTTCAGAGATTATTCCTGTGAAATACTGAACAATTTGGCTGGAGAGTTTCAGAGAAGCAGATTTTTATAGTTTTTTTTCACTTTTCCCCTATAAAATCTAGGATAATGCAGAAAACAAAAAATTAAGGAAAATCCAATATAGTTTTTCAGATGACTCACTGTTTGCATAAAATTTGGGAAAGCTAGCACCTGAGGTTTTTGAGATAGTATGGGTTAACATACAGACAAGGCCGGAAAGACAACGGCCAACGCCACACTATTGCAATAGCTCACAGGTTCACTAAAAATTACCAACAGCCAGAATTTGTTTTAAAATAGATAATCATCAAATCAATTATTATCAATTTTATTTTGCTATTCTGTTTGAAACATTTTAAAATTTCATTTTTTTTTTATTTACAGGTGATCTTACGAACTGAAATAAAAGCAATTCCACATACCATACATTTTTCTGGACGATGCTGTCAAACAGCTTTTCAATGAGAACTCCTTTTAACCTCTTCCCTGGCTTGAACTCACTCCTTTTCTTTTCCATCAGAGCCTGGTTGAGAACCGACGGGAATTCAGGGAGCTTATAGTCAAGCAGATCAGCAAAAGTCCTCATAGACACACCAGGGGATCGCAGTGCTCTGCAAGGCAGGTCAAATACTAAATGAAGTGCAGTACAAGGGCCCATTAGCGTCATATCGACCCTCTGGCATTACGACCAGATTACTGGCGCCAGAGTGTCATGACATCTACGTCTGAGAATTGCATTATAAGGCCTTATGAAGATGCAAATATTTTCGTCATTTCTGACAATGCTTCATGGGCTACAGGTACACTGTCCATCAAAATAAACCAGACCATTCGTTAGCATTTTTGTGTACTTTCTAATAATATCAAATATGAGTGAGAAAGGTTCCTGTTTAACCCAGCACATTGGTAAACCCCTTGGCATGTTTGTTGAATTTATGACCGCATGAACACAAGCATGGCTCACACGGGTAACAGGACGCAAGCAACTTGCAGGCGACACAGGAAATGACCCATGTCCACGGAGACGGTGTTTCAGTTTTGGTTGCAAGCTCACATATATACTATTGTGTTTATTCACCATTCTAAGCATAATATTGAGATAATGGGCTGTTTACCACAATATGAATGCAACCAAACGCAAGACCACTGCGATACATTCTTCCATATTACTAGTATCACGACTCGAGTAGGCTTACCAGCCCAATTATCCGATTGCCTACTGAGTCGGGTTATCATGGCTAAGGGCCCATGGATCCTTGAAGGTGCCCATTCAACTACCTTTTGAAAAAGAATTTTTATCTAATTTCTGGCTACCTTTGTGTATATATTAATGCTATAAGGGTAACTTTAGTAGTCTTGAAACGAATTTGTGAAGGATGTATGAACTTGTTTATCAACAACATGTTTGTAAACACAGCAATGTTTACTAACGGGAAAAACATGGAACCTATATATGGTGGTTGATTGATATATGTGGAGGTAGAAAGGTCATTTGTTGCAAAACGCCATTTGCAAAGCTCTGGCTTATAATTTTTATTATCTGACTTGCTGCCAGATGCCCTTGAGGAATATGTAGGAATTTGTTTTGATTATTTTTGCGGGCCCCCACATATTATAAACATGTTGATATAAACAAAAGAAGCAGCTTGTGCACGGTGATATCCACGTTTTCAAGCCTATTTTATAAAAGCTCGAAGGGATTACCTTTAATTAATAAAGGTCAGATAGGTGAATGAGCCCCTTTAATGCACACCTTAACATTTGTACTGACACAAAATGAACAAGGCCTACAGGCCTAATGCGAACCTGTGCATTGGGAAATACACCAGGTATAATGCTTCAATGCTGGACCATTACTTATCATGTATTTGATCAATGCAAGTACAGTAGAGCGCTGTTTTTTCCGAAAGCGTGGGGGGACAAGCTTTAGGGGTACAGGGGGCCGAGCGTTGCGGGGCTGGCTGTAGTTTTCACATCTTTGCCCCGGCGACAACATCGGCCCAGAACTAATTAATTAGGGTCTAACGCATGACTGCAGGCCTTGTGACTCGTAATTACAATACTCATTTAAGGTTTTTACTTACTTGAAATATATTTTGGAAATATCAATAAAATTTCGGTTCTCCATTTTAATTTTCAGAAATTCTGCATTCTGAAATGTGGCGCTCTACTGTACTTAACATTTTGAATAAGAAACAATTACACAAACATCACTGCTGAAATTCTGGCATGGGTGCAAACATCACAAAAATGATTGTAGCTGGCACCACCAGTCGTGTATACAACGAAGCTATTCGATATGTATAAATATGCCCAATTTCAGGCTGATATATCAAATTCCTCTTTAGAAATAAGCAGGCACGTACACTGTGCAAAAGTCATTGTACTTGGCGACACCTTTCTTTTGAATGAGAAAGCCATCAAAGACAAATAGACAGGTCAAAATATCAAAATATCTTTCATTGTTAAAGGTCCAATAATTCTGCCAAAAATCATTCAAGTAAACTCCAACAAAGGCCACCTAAGAGTAATTTTTGTGCAATGTTACAGAAGTTATAATTGAAACAATAATTTTGTAGAACAGTTTTGCAGTCCTCAGTTTGAAATAGACATAAAAATGGACATAAGACCAACTTAAGTTTTTCACGCCTCAACCAAAAATCACAAAATTCAATCTATTCTGATATGATTGAAAGAACCATGTCCTAGGATAATTCTTTTGAAAAATTGAACAATTCAACTTGACAGGTTCATCATAAACATTTTAAACTGAATTATGAGGTTTTTACCCATAAAAACAGGTAAATGTACATGGCACCACCAATGGTATAAAAGATTATCTCTGTGAAATACTGAACAAGTTGGCTTGACCATTTTGAAGGAGAAGATTTTTCAAGTTTTTTTTAGCTTTTTCTTCAAAAATCCAAGAAAATGCAAAGTTTTTCAGATGGCTTATTATTTGCATTAAATTTCATGATGCTAGCTCCTGTTGTTTTCCAAATAGTATGGGTTAACAACAGACGACGGACGCCGCCACACCATCACATTAGCTCACAGATTCGCTAAAAATTACTACAGATGCATATTGAAGGCAAAATTATAATACAGATTCATCTCACTGACGGCAAAATCTTGAATTAAGTTGAGTATGGATACCAATTATTTATAATCCATGAACAGCCGTCTTTATATAACCACTGAGAGCTGTATACCTGTGATTGTAATCATTGCCTGGCATGAGGATATCTAAACTCATAAATCTACATTTTTTAAAAGCTTTTAAAAGACATTCTTGTCCATAGATAACCTGAAATCTAAGTGTCTAGAGGCATGATGTAACTGATGCTGATAAACTGGTGCCAGGTTAGATGTATTTGCTTCACACAGCTAACATATATGGAAAAATGACTCAATTCAATCTTTATAATTCAGCTAAAATTCATTCTTTGGAACCATAAAAGACAACAATTATAAGCATTATTCAAGGGATTATTCTTGTAAATATTAAACAAATTGGCCTCAGTGGCCTCAGTCAAAAAATGTTTTGCAGGTTTATACTCATATGGGAAAATACAGCAAAAGTTAAGCTTCCCCTGACTCAGCCAAAAATCACTGAACCAAAACCATTTGAACAAACTTGAATTATCAACATCTAAGGTTAACTAGAATACGGGTAGTCGACAAGCGACTACGTGTATCCGCCAAAATCAGAGAAGGACGGGTGAAGTAAGGCATTGATTGAGTGGCAAGGGGATATAGAGTTACATGTGTTAAATATTAGAATGGATCTCTGCCACATAAACATGATTGTAGGTGGCGCCACCTGTTATTTGAACGAGAAACTATCCAAGATATATACACATGCAAAATTTCATGTGGAAAAGTCAAACCACTGCAGAGATATGAGTAATTTTATCCTACAGCAGACAAACAGATGGACGCTGTGCAAAAATGGCTGCAGGTGGCGCCACCATTTTTGTTCATGTTATAAAGCTATCCAAGGGCTACATTTGTGTAAAATTTTTTTCCTGATTGGTCAAACGGTTCCCGAGATATGAGCTTGGATGTCTGCAGCATAAACGTAAATGTAGGTGGCGCCACCTGTCATAAAATCAAGAAAGCTATCTAGGATGTATACACATGCCGAATTTTAGGTGAATTAGTCAAACCACTGCAGAGATATGAGTGATTTTAACCCCAGGCAGATTAACAAATGGACACTGTGCAAACATGGTTGCAGGTGGCGCCACCTTTTGTTGTGTATGTTATAAAGCTATCCCAGGGCTACATTTGTGTAAAAAATTTTTCCGGATCGGTCAAACGGTTCCTTAGATATATGGATTTATGTGTGGAGTGTTAACGTGAATGTAGGTGGCGCCACCTGTCATTAAATCAAGAAAGCTATCTAGGATGTATATGCATGCTGATTTTTAGGTGAATTAGTCAAACCACTGCAGAGATATGAGTGATTTTACCCCAGGCAGATGAACAAATGGACACTGTGCAAACATGGTTGCAGGTGGCGCCACCTTTTGTTGTGTATGTAATAAAGCTATCCCAGGGCTACATTTGTGTAAAAATTTTTTCCGGATCGGTCAAACGGTTCCCGAGATATATGGGATTATGTGTGAAGCGTTAACGTGAATGTAGGTGGCGCCACCTGTCACAAAATTGAGAAAGCTATCTAGGATGTATATGCATGCCGAATTTTAGGTGAATTAGTCAAACCAAAGCAGAGATATGAGTGATTTTAACCCCAGGCAGATGAACAGATGGACACTGTGCAAACATGGTTGCAGGTGGGGCCACCTTTTGTTGTGTATGTTATAAAGCTATCCCAGGGCTACATTTGTGTAAAAAATTTTTCCGGATCGGTCAAATGGTTCCCGAGATATATGGGATTATGTGTGAAGCGTTAACGTGAATGTAGGTGGCGCCACCTGTCACAAAATCGAGAAAGCTATCTAGGATGTATATGCATGCCGAATTTTAGGAGAATTAGTCAAACCACTGCAGAGATATGAGTGATTTTAACCCCAGGCAGATGAACAGATGGACACTGTGCAAACATGGTTGCAGGTGGCGCCACCTTTTGTTGTGTATGTTATAAAGCTTTCCCAGGGCTACATTTGTGTAAAATTTTTTTCCGGATCGGTCAAACGGTTCCCGAGATATATGGGTTTATGAGTGGAAACAGACGCACAAACGGACGCTGGGCAGAGACGAAAGGTCAGAGGTCAAGGTCACTTGGTTAGGCACCAGTTCACATGTGACCCGATAATTTGTGTAAGTTTCGGAAAAATCTGTCCAGTAGTCTCAGAGGAGTTCTCCGGAAACGAACGCGGCGGCGGCGGCGGAACCCGGTCAAAAACATAGTATCCGCAAAACTTCGTTTTGGCGGATACAATTAATGTGTGAGATTTAAGAATTTGGCCCAGTGGTTTTTGAGAAAAAGATCGTTGTAGCCAATGAGCTTAAATGGGCTGTTATGGCATATGGCTAAATTCAGCTTCCCATAACTCAGCCAAAATTCACTGAACTGAGACCATTTGAACAAACATCAGAAAGCACTACCCTATTTCTTTGCAATATTAAACAATTTGGCCAGTGGCAGGCAGAAATTGGCAGAAAAACTTTTCTGCCAGCAGATATATTGAAATTCAGAAAATCAGGTCTATTGATCATGACAATTGTTAAGCCTTTGGCTGAGCAATTAATATTGTATTCTGAGTGTAAGATCATTGGGAGCTTCTTAAGGATAAATGAGAATTTACCAATGTAGAAAGAACAGAAAATGCAGCAAATCTGAAGTTCTATATTTATAGATCCATATAATTATATATTAAGAGAGAATGAGAGATAATGAATCATAAATGGTTTACCTAAAAACACTAGCATTGTCCTTTGAGGCCTTTCTGGTGGACTGTAGAGGCTCCTGGGACACTGCCCTATCAGCTGCTTCAAGAAGAGGGTCCCGCCATCCAACAGGGGTAACATGAAAATCTGGGAAAATAAAACTTATAAATCAGGAGCATGAAGGTTCCAGCAGCTTATAAAATAATAAAATCTGAGGTCAACATACATAGCAACAAAAGCATCACATTGGTGCATGATACAACCTCTGACATCATTAAATTTATATGTTTAGAATCTGCCAAGAATCAAAGTTAGGTGAGATATTACACTGGATAATATTATTGTGTTTCATTAAACCAATCAAATTCCTGGTAAGTTAATACAGTGAAACCACAAGTAAGCCTGGTGACCTAATTAAGTTTGCGTGGATTTTGCCTAAAATCAAACTCGGGAGAGATATTCTATTGTTAAGCAGTTATAATGATATCTGTGAAAATCAATTAAAGCTCTGGTAAGTTATCACAGTGACACTAAATATTAACTGATAGATGACCCATGTGTACAGCACATGACACATTCCGTCTAAGATTGGCGAATAAATAAGGAGACTGGTACCTGTACAAACTAGGGACCCATGGGTCTCAACACTCAGCTGCATTTGTCTATAAGGATATATGTTTAAGAGGTTTTCCAAATATTGGTCCTGTGATCAGTTTGAAGCCAACCTGTCTACCAAAACTGGAGTTATCATCCATAAACAAATTTGTGAATTGATGGGCCCTGTAACCTTAACCTTTGACCTTATAACCCTAAAATCAAAAGGAAACTTCCCCTATTGGCAGGTGCACCACATGTTGGGTGATGGAAGGATTGAGATGAAAAGTTTGGCTTAAAATGCATCCACAATCTATCTAAAGTATTGGGTCATGTGACCTTGACCTTTGACCTCATGACCCCAGAATCAACGGTTCTTACTTTAGTAGAGGGCCATATATAAGTCAAGTTTGAAACAAATATTTCAAACCAAACTGATGTTATCATCTGGAAACTAATATGTGGATTGATGGCCCCCATGACCTTGACCTTGTGACCCCAAAAGCCATAAGTTACTTCCACTATTGGCAGGTGAGCAACATCTGGAAGATGAAAAGTTTTGCTAAAAATACATCAACAATCTTTTTAAAGAATTGGGTCCTGTGACCTTGACCTTGGCCTTATGACCCCAAATCAAAAGGGTTCTTATATAATTGGTGGGTCATATATAAGTAAAAATAGAAACAAATATGTCAATCGGAACTGGGTTATCATGCAGAAACAAATATATGGACAGATGGGCCCCTGTGACGATGACCCTTGACCTTGTGACCCCCTAATCATCAGTTTCTTCCCCTATTAGCAGATATATGTGCAAGATGGAAGGTTTTGGATGATAAGTTTTGACTAAAATGCAACCACGATCTTTCTAAATAAGTGGGTACTTGACCTTGACCTTTAACCTTATGACCCCAAATTGAACAGAATCTTCCCTTATTGGCAGGTTGGCAATATCTTGAAGATGGAAGGTTTGGGATGAAAAGTGTGGCTTCAAATGCATATGCATTCTTTTTAAAGAAATGAGTCCTGTGACAATGACCTTTGACCATTGGACCCCAAAATCCATATGGTTCCTACTTTAGTGGTGAGTCATATATAAGTTAAGTTTGAAACCAATATGTCAAATTAAACTGGAGTCATCATCTGGAAACTAATTTGTGAACAGATGGCCCCTGTGTACTTGACCTTGGACCATGTGACCCCGAATTCATTTATGCTCTCCCGATACTGGCAAGTCAGCTAAATGTGCAAAATGGAAAATTTGGGATGAAAAGCTTGGAATAAAATGCAGCCATTATCTTTTTAAAAATGTGAGTCCTGTGACCTTGACTTTTGACCTAATAACCCAAAAATCATATAGGTTCTTGCTTTAGTGGTGGGCCATTTGTAAGTCAAGTTTAAAATCCATGTGTCAATACAACCTGGAGTTATCATTAGGAAACAAATTTGTGTGGATGGACGGATGGACAGACAGACAGGGTGATAACTATATGGCATCCACTTGTGATCAATAAACACACCAGGTTTTGGGACACTAGATGTAATTACAGCTGAGAAACTAACATGATTGTTGTCATTTTATAGTAAAAAAAAAATTTTAAGTATTTGTTAAAATAACAAAAATACAGGTGGCGCCATCATTTTTGGAGAACCAACAAAACTAGTCATGGTCAATATTCAAGGCAAGATTCATGACAATCCATGCATTTATTTTCAAGATATTTGAGGTTTTGTATTATATTTTTGATTATTCTGGGGGGTACTTTCAAGCCCCATAGCTCGGATGATATAGGTCGCAGTGACCTAATTTCAGGTTTCAAAGGAGATTTTTTATTGACCTCCCTGGATATTCCCTTAGAAGTTTCTAGGTCCAGCAGTTATGATTTGTGCCCTGCTAACGGACGGCAAAACAGCCAGATAGACAACGGACAAAGCGCCATTCCTATACCTCAGTTGACTTACAGTCAGCTGAGCTAAAAAGCTTACCACTCTCCATAAGTTCCACTTCGTCTTTGATGTGGTTGGCAGAATCCACCAGAGGAAAATTAAGATTATCATCTGATCCATCAGTGATGACATTTGATACATGGACTGTAATCTGATCAGTTTTCTTTTCTGATAGAACTGTACTGTTCTTGGGCATCCCATCCTCTGTGTGTTTAGATGTGTGCAGGTTCCCACTGACCTCTGTTGGACAACTAGCATTGTGACGTAAGGCCTGATTGTCTTCCCTTTCAAAAAACTGTATGTCAGCCGCCACTACAGGATCTGAATCTTGCTTCCTGCCTGTCCCATTATTTTCTACACATTTTGGATTATTTATCTTATAATCAGGTCCCTTCTCTGTTTTAATATGTAATTCCATTGAAGCAACATCTGGAATCAGATTAATTTGCTCACTTGGACAAGAACTGCAATACAGAAAACAGCATTGCCTTGAGGTCAAACAGTCAATGATTAATTAAGAACATGTTTTTTTTTAAACATGATGTGATCCATGTGTCATGATTCCCACATGATGAATATTGGTACAGATTTGTACGTGTATCAATTTATGTTCAAAACAACAGCAGTTTGTCAGGCTAGGTTAAACAGAACCTAAGCATATTGTTAAAGTTTTCTTCCAATTTTACTGATAGGTAAGTCTGTGGTATCTGACAAATGGTATTTGACCTAAAGAGAACTATTATTAGGCTGTTGATTATCATCTAACTAGTTTATAAGGTTTCAGGGTGCCAACTGCAGCAGATGTTGAGATATTTGAGACTGCATGGTGGATGCTGCACCTTCACACATGTTCTTGGAGTGAACTAAACATTTTCAAGAAAAAACATGTGGACTTAAGCCCCTTTAACACCAGGCCTACGTAAAGCTGCATATTGCGGCATACCAAATGCACCAAAATTTCAGGTGGATAAGTCCAACCACTGAAGAGAAATAAGTGATTTTATCCTTAGGCAGATAAACAGATTAATGCTGTGCAAAAAAAGTTTTTGAAAATCTGTATAGTGGTCTCAGAGTTCTATTCCGAAACAAACGCAGCAGAACCCAGTCAAAAACATAGTATCCGCAAAACTTTGTTTTGGCAGATACAATTATTATTATTTTTAAATTACTGCCTCCACCAACAGAGTGTGCTTTCACTCCTATTTGTGTGTACATAATCATTTGTTCACAACAGAACTCATGCGATCTTAAACAGAATCTCATGAAATTTTAAGGATATTTGGGGAATGCACCAATCAAGAATTGACTAATTTTTGGTGTGGATTTGGCCCATGATCTAGATTCAGGAACAACATAAAGAAATATTCACAAATGTACAGTCACCGATGCATGAATGAACCTGGGCCAAACAAGTGAATGCAAACACAGATTGGGGAACATCCAACAATTGGGACCCCCCCCCCCCCCCCCCCCCCCCGCCCAGAACATGGCAGAGGCTTACATTCCTTAGAATGCAGATTTCTAGGCACTACTGAGAAGCAATATAGAAAAATTAGTCACCTAGTGTCTGTTGAGGAAGGCGTTTGAGTTGTCCCATTTCCTGTTAAGGAGTCCTTGTTTCTTGATATACCAGTACACTCAATGCCATCATTCTCTCCTGCCACCTAAAAATACAATTATTACACACTTCATTTTAGACTGGCCTAGATACTTATAAAGCTTTAATTAAAAACTACAATTCCTAGCCACTGAATGAATTAAACATGCATGTATTTTATATTATTTACTCGCTTGTTTGGTGTTTCATTAACCCAAAAAGTTTATATTTTTATTATATGGCCAAGCATGTACTCAAACACTTAAACAGCTGAATTCTGTTATCGAACCTACAAATGCACATTACTCACCAATGCTTCAGTTTACAAATAAAAAATGGAGGTAGATACCTCCGCCATACATCATCTTGTAAGAATAAATAAAACAGACCGGCAGATACGGAGAAAAAAAATACAGTAACTTTCTCAATAGTAAAATTTTAGACAGACAGCGGTAGGAGGGCAGAGTATAATCCTCACCTGTTGGTGCAGACCAAATGTATGATCTCTGGTGACCACTTCTACCCCCACTGGATCCCCTGACTTTGCTGTGCCAACAGATTGAAGTGCAGAAGAATGTTGATTTGACAGACCACTTGATCTTTTGTCAACAAGGTTTTGAGTGCCCTCAAACGAAGGTTCTTCATACAATCCTCTACTGTTGAGGTTTTCTGTTTTCTGACTCAAAGTTTCTTGTATACCAGAATCCAATGCACCTGAAGACTGAAGATGATGACCAGCTTCATCAGCAGCAGATGCAGGTGCTTTTTCATCTGTTACAGACTGCATAACATCTGTTTCAGACTGTGTGATATCTGCTTCCATATCTCCATCAAGGCAGGTCCAAAACTGGTCTTCAAGTAAAGGAAGATCTTTCGGTGGACTAACCACAATTTGCTGTCTTTTAACAGGCTGTTCTTGAATGAAGTGAACTTTATCAGTCACTACCTGTTTATGACTTAGCTGCCGATTTTTCTTTGCCTGAGGTAGTTTTAATTTGCAGGACTTTTTCACATCCAACTTTTCAATAAATCTCAAAGCTGTTTTAGCAGAACATTTAAGCTGATAAAAAGCTCTTCTCCAATATCTAATGAGTTCATTTTTCCTCATAATTGAAAAGTACATTTTTGTAGGCTGGGCAATTCTCAGCTTACACTTCAAATACCTGTTTTCAGAAGTTAAAGTTTCTATCTGATTTTGTAACTGCTGGTTCAGTTCTTTTAGCTCTTCATTCTCTTCCTTTACAGATCTAATATGCATCAATAAAGAATTGTTTGTGAGTATAGCAGTTTCGATAGTAGATATATCCATTTTTGGTATTTTCTGTGTTGTTGATGCTCCGGTATCACCTTGATTCATGATTAATGTCTGTCTCTTCTTGGCACTCGCCCTTTGTCTGGACTCAATTAAATCCATTCTTTCAGCAATGGTTTCTCAGAGGAGGATGGTTTAGCGAAGAATATTGGATAAGTCAGGATCAAATCACACCTGAAGAAAAATGTCAATTTTTCTTTAAATCATTCAAAGACTCTCTTTAAAGTCTATGTCAAATATATCTTTACGCAGTGTTCAAGGTACTCAGAATTATAACAAAGACCAGAGATCTGAAATTTTTCCTGATGTTCTATTTAAATACACATCACTATCCAAGGGAAAAATTATTTACAATGTCAACTAGTCCATATGAATTCAGCTCCATAAAAACTGAACAACTGTCTCCTGTCCTTAAATATGAAAAACAAACACTATTGTCAAACAGTACACATAAAGAAATACAAACAAGGCCCATAGGACCCAAAGCTCACCTGTGAGTTTTAACCATATAATGCATACTGGGAAAGCTATAAATAAGTATGTTTAATCTCATATAGGGAACTTCCTGAAATTTAAATTCATTTCAACTGCAAACCTACACTCCTCATGTTAAACACTGGGATTCTTTCAAGATCATGCTCATTGTAATTTATCCTCTGTTTTGTTTACTTTAAGGTTCTCTGGGTTGGACCACCATGGCTGGCAAGGAGCAAAGAATTGTTATTAATCTGACCAATAAGTGTGTGGTATTGCATTGTGCATCCAGCTCTAAATGTCAAACATGTGGCAGCTGCTTTGATTGGTCCGATTCATGGTCCTGTGCCAGAAAAGTGTAATTATAATACATATATATATATATATATATATATATATATATATATATATATATATATATATATTATTATTATTATGCATTTCTATATACAGAATTATATATATAAAGAAATATATGTATGATAAACAATCAATAAAATAATAAAATAATAATAATATAATTATAATAAATTATTATAATTACAATTATTATAATAATTATTATAATAATTAAAATTATAATAAAACTAACATCCGGTATAATATAAAATTGAAATTAATAAATAAAACTCAATGTATACATATATGTGACAGCAGAGGAAAGACTGCATTTTTTGCAGATTATTTCGACATATATATATATACATAAAAATAAATCTTTTTTCATATATATATCATATATTATATTTATATGACATATATATAAACATATTTGTCACTCAATTAAATCACAAAAACTCACAATTACCTTTATAAATTACGTCCATGAATATGATTCATGATTTAATAGTATGCAAGATTTAACTATGTTTTTTGCAAGAAATTGTGTATTTATAAAACGTCAGTACGTTGGACCGCAAGCGTTTTAGCATGTTTGTGAACGGGGAATTTATTATGCGAGCGAGTCTGCACACGTACACGCGTTTTAGTGACAACCAATGTTGGGTGAGCGATATTTAAGGAAACGGGCCCCACCTCTCCCACTAGCCGATCTTACCATTCCGTACATTAAATTTGAAACATCTTACCTTGAGTGGCTTTCCATCTAATATGTAAATCATCTCACACAAACAATACGATGCTTTTTTTCACTAAATTTAATCTCATCTCACTGATGTCTTCTGGTCCAGCATTTTCATATCGTAAGTTATGATATAACTTCATAAGATATTTAAAACTCAGAATACACTTTTTACAATATACCACTAACCACTAAAAGTAAAGCTGCAGGGTTACATTACCAAAGGCACACGGCAACAATCCAGCCACCGTCCATATGACCAAACTTTAGTGCGATGCCTGTGTGTGCTGCAGACTCCGAGTCGGAGGACGAAAAGTCCGCGCAACAGCAACACGTGGTAAGTTACAGATCAGCGAATCACAGCACAGTTCTACTGAAGCTGCTTAGGTACATACGTACTTAGTCGAGCGCTGTTCGTGACCCCTTTGACCACCCGCCGGTCAATGAACGCAGGTCTGCACACTGGCAGCTTGCTGGTGAACAGTAAGCAGGTCGATTGCAATGATGCGTGGGTGAGAATTACGCTGAAATCTCATTTCATTTATGAGCCCCTGGCTCACTGATAAGCAAGGATGGGCTGCACATGCACTGTCAGATGAAGTCTTATTTTCCATAAGGGTATTTTGCAAAAAGCTACCCTTCAAGGGTTTAGGCCTACATTGACTAAAGAAAGGGTTTTCTGCATCCGCTTTCGACAAGAAACCCGTTTTCCTAGTATGTTTCGCCCAGGAGCAAAAAGAGGGCTCTGGAAATTTACAGGAGTGAAAGCGGTTCATGGGAATTATTTTTTTTTTCATTTAAAAATTAAACTTTACGATAAATTTCACAATTTGAAATTATAAATGCATTGCGCAACGTACGCTTATGACTTTTCTTATTTTCTCTGCATTAATTAAACACCATGTAGGCTTAGGCCTACTGTAACATTGTGATCCGTAATATTCAGCAATAACCACGCCTATAAGGAAAATAACATTATAAAAAGAGGCAAAATAGTCTATTGTGAGACTTATTTTCTGACATGGGGAAAAAAATTTAACCCGTGCTCAGCCTTTTTATATAGGCCTATGCAGCATATATAGGTTTACTCGTCTAACAATTGGCCGCTACCGGCTGGATGGCTAGAGAGGCAGATATATGCCTATATTTATATAATTAAGCGGTCATGTGAATCCTTGCAAACACATAACGTAACCATAACGTTCCTGGAATGTCCTGGTTTGGTCACGAAAATGACGTCGCCAAATAACGTCACCTGGACGTTATGGGAACATTATACTGTAGCTTTATTTGTACAACGTTGAGAAAACGTCAGGATGACGTACCAAATTTATCGCTGCGCGCATGCGCAAGAATGCGCATGCGCACTAGATGACATCGCTTCAGGAGACGCCGTCATATTATCAGTATAATCTGAATAATCTACATTATACCAACTGCAGTGGAAGGCATCCATCATTTCAAAGTAAGTGAACTTAAAACATAACACCCAAAGAAAACTAAGATATAATTATTTTGTGATAAAGGACAATTTAAGTAGCAATACAAAGAGGGTTTGAAACTTCAAAATACTCCCATGCCCTGGTTTAATGTTTTTTGCTTGCTCTGAGGGCATAACCGGTAAATCTACAAAAAGAATGATTAAAATATGGCATTGGTGTACAAAACACCTTGTGTGAAGAAGCAGCCTGTAAAAAATAAATTGATATCATTATTTTAAGCTATTGTAAACATAGTCCAGTTTAAACGTCACAACAACGTCCGGAAAACGTCAGTTCTTTTACCATACATAGTTCCAGGCGCGGATCAAGGATTTTTTGCACCGAGTGGTCAACGGATGTCATGCATTAAAATTGTCTAAATAAAGGTCGTTTGGTGAGAGCAGGTGGGGGGGTGGGGGTGGCTCGGCCCCCCCCCCCACCCGCCGCCGTCATGCATAAGATTTGTCTAAAAAAGGTCGTTGATAGACAGCGGCCCCGTCCCCCGGATCTGCCCCTAAATTCTTGGTATAAATGTTGCCGGGGATTATATTTGTAATTATTTGTTGGCGACGATATATAAAACACTACGGAAGCATATTGCTGCCACCTGATAAATGAAAAATAAATTATTTATCTCGTACGTATGATATACTATATATCTCGTACGAGCGACATATTATCTCGTACCGTACGTACGACATGCATGGACCTGGACTCATCCCTTTATTTTAAGCGTTGTGTTTTATCACATGCTATCCTCTAGCGCGAAAAGAAAGGGAGTGATAATGCGGGGGCGGATTTACCGAGGTGGGATGCATATATAGAGACCTTTTTTCAAATATAACAATATCAGCGATTCATAAATACCCAAAACAGAGCCAGATTCCGCATCATACACCAGGCCTGGGCCTAAATTTTAAAACATTTCTGCTGAAGGAGAAACACCCTTCCTTATCCTTTCTTCTCACACACAATTTTCAAATGTTGTACCCGCCCCTGGTGATATCTGCAGGGAAGGTACATGATCTGAGAATGTCAATCAGCATGCATCCATGCACATTAATACATGTATATACGTTTCAACACTTTTTAGAGCTTCTACTTTTATAGTTTTATATCGATTCAAAATTTGTTTTCAAATTGTGAAATTTAGAAAGAATATCATTATATTCATGTCAACTAAGATAAGATTAGATATTTTGTTTAAGTTAAAAGCCCCTTTAAAAATAATACAATAAAAAGATGGATTAACATTTAGAACCATACCTTCCTGGATGCAAATCATCACCCCTGGTTTGTTGTATTTACAAGTTTGCCAGGTAGACCACTAGACGCCATACTTGATTGTCTTGTTATCATATAAACGCTTAATGATTATGTTTGAACTATTTTCCAATCTACACATAAATACATCAATATTTTTCCGTATCACTACATCAAAATTACCTAGTCCAATAAATACATACATTTCTTTAGCATTATCCATTCAAGAATAGTTGAGAAACCGCCTTAGTACCTTATTACAACCAATCCTGAATTTACTGTACATATATTTTGAATAAATGCACCACAGTGTGACATTATAAAAATGAGAAAAGCATGCTTGGTACAAGGATGCAAGGACCGGCGGTGAACTTTATTAAATTTATGCAAAAGAATATTACTCGTGTATGTTAAATTCTTAATTACTTTAACATATCTTCATGATCTTGCAGAGTGCCTTGAATTACAACATCTAAAAATTTAATTTTTGTTTCACACTTAATTTCCAAACCTCCCAATGTTACCTTTAGGCAGACAAGATTGTAACCTTTTGGTCTTATCACCAAACATTCTGTTTTCTGAGGATTACACATAATATCACAAGAAAAACCATAGTTTGACAAATGCCTCAAAGATTCTGCAGTTCCTTTGCACTTGGGGTAATAAGGCAAAGGTCATCTGCATCAAAGTTATAACCTATTGTAGGTCATTTATTTGACATCCATTAATACTTCTGTTTAATTAGAAGCTCAGGTCATCTTAATATAAAGAAAACTGGTGTGGTGATAAAACCTTTCCTCGTCTCTGATGCACGCGTACCCCAATTTACACAAAATCTTTGATTCTGGTACCAGTACAAAGGATAGGAACAACAAGTATAGGTACATTTCTGGCAATAAGCTTTCGAAAAAATGTCCAGTGATTTATTCGGTCAAATCCTTAAGAAGCATCCAGGAAACAAACAAAGGGAGGTCTATTAAATTCCCTGTGGTATTCTGTTGTAGTTTTTAGTGTATACAGTGCAAAATTTGTACCATTTCCTTTCTTTAACCCAAATTTATTATCACATTTACCAATAATATTCTGTATTTTCTGCAACAATAGAAATTCAAATATCTTTGACATAATAGTAACAAGAGCTCTTGGTCTATAATTATTTTTATCATTTTATTACCATTTTTATTCTTTACTAAAGGAACAATCTAATCTGTAGGAATATAGCCATGATTTACACTTAATGAAAACAAAAAAAGACAGTAACATTTCTATTTGCTTATCAGCATATTTATAGTGCTCGCACACAGCTGGTGCTGAAAGTGAAACATGCACGGAGGTACCCGAGAACAAGATGAATTAATAAAGGCCAGCAAAACTTACCCACGGAGTGATCAACAACAGCCTATATCAACAAGAAAATCAATCAAGCGTTCTCATAGGGCTACTCTGAGGTCAGCCGATTATCTTTAAGTAACACTTCGAACTGTATACTCACAGACTTTCATGCACAAACTCAGAAAAACGTAACACAGTGACACCAGTGTAAAAGTAAATACAGTTTGTTAATGGATTCATTATTGAGATCTTAAGTATTTTGCACACTGTACACTTTTGAGTTCAGAATGTTTGTATCATGCATCAACAGTAAGAGTTTTATCCATTTTTTAGCGAACCTGTGAGCTTATGCGATTGTGTGGCGTCGTCCGGCGTCCGTCGTCCGTTGGCCGTCGTCCGTCGTCTGTACGTTAACCTATATTATCTTGAAAACGGCAAGAGTTACCATCACGAAATTTTATGCAAAAAATTAGTCTTCGAAAAAACTCTATCGGATTTTGCTTATTTTTTGGCTAATTGCATTTTCTTAGATTTTATAGGGAAAAAGCTAAAAAAGCTTTAAAATCATCTTCTCCGAAACTGTTCAGCCAAATTGTCCAATATTTCACAGAAATGATTCCTGGAACAATCTCTCTCAAGTTTGTTCGAACGGTTTAAGTTCGGTGATTTTTGGCCAAGTTACAGGTAGTTGAACTTAGTCATCTATTCAAAAAGCATACTAAAATTACAATCTCAGAAATGGCTGGAGCTATCATCACCAAATGTTATGCCAATGTTGGTCACATGAGTCAGATCTGAAATTGAGGTATTGGTGGCGCCACCTGCATCGGCCTTTTCTGTATGGGGGTCATCAGTGCCCGTATCATACTGACTGCTACAAAAAGCTTCTTCTCTGAAACCATATGGCCAAATTGTTAGCGAACCTGTGAGCTTATGCGATGGTGTGGCGTCGTCCGGCGTCCGTCGTCCGTCGTCTGTACATTAACCCATACTATCTTGAAAACGGCAAGAGGTAGCATCACGATATTTTCTGCAAAAAATTAGTCATCTAAAAAACTATATCGGATTTTGCTTATTTTTTGGGCTAACTGCATTTTCTTAGATTTTATAGGGAAAAACGATGCAAAAAATTAGTCATCTAAAAAACTATATCGGATTTTGCTTATTTTTTGGGCTAACTGCATTTTCTTAGATTTTATAGGGAAAAAGCTAAAAAAAAGCTTTAAAAATCTTCTTCTCCGAAACTGTTCAGCCAAAATTGTCCAATATTTCACAGAAATGATTTCTGGAATAATCTTTCTCAAGTTTGTTCGAATGGTTTAAGTTCGGTGATTTTGGCTTTTTAAAGCATACTAAAATTACAATCTCAGAAACGGCTGGAGCTATCATCACCAAATTTTATGCCAATGTTGTTCACATGAGACATATCTGAAATTGAGGTATTGGTGGCGCCACCTGCATCGACCTTTTTTGTACGCGGGTCATCAGTGCCTGTATCATACTGACGGCTACAAAAAACTTCTTCTCTGAAACCATATGGCCAAATAGTTTAATATCACACAGAAATGATCCTAGGGTAGTGCTTTCTAAAATTTGTTCAAATGGTCTAAGTTCAGTGACTTTTGGCTGAGTTATGGGAAGCTGAATTTAGTCATATGCTGTAACAGCCCATTTTAGCTCAATGGCTACAAAGATCTTCTCCTCAAAAACCACTGGCCCAAATTTTTAAATCTCACACATTATTTATCCTCTGATGTTGATAATTCAAATATGTTCAAATGGTTTTGGTTCAGTGATTTTTGGCTGAGTTATGGGAAGCTTAACTTAGCCAATTTGCTGTATTTTCCCATATGAGTTATAAACCTGTAAATTTTTTTTGACTGACCCTACTGAGGCCAATTTGTTTAATATTTTACAAGAATAATCCCCTGAATAATTCTTATAATAATTGTCTTTTATGGTTCCAAAGAATGAATTTTGGCTGAATTATAAAGGTTCAATTGAGTCATTTTACCGTATATGTTAGCTGTGTGAAGCATATACACAGATACATCTAGAAACATCTAGACTGGCACCAGTTTATCAGCATTTATTACATCATGCCTCTAGACATATAGATTTCAGGCTATCTATGGTTAATATTGACAAGAATGTTTTTTAAAGGCTTTTAAAAAATGTAGATTTATGATTTTTAGATATTCCTCATGCCAGGCAATGTTAACAATCACAGCTATACAGCTCTCTGTGGGTAAATCAAGACAGCTGTACATGGATTATAAATAATTGGTATCCATATTCAAATTAATTCAAGACTTTGCCATCAGTGAGATGTATCTGTATTATAATTTTGCATTCAATATGCATCTGTATTAATTTTTAGTGAACCTGTGAACTAATGCGATGGTGTGGTGGGGTTTGTTTTCTGTACGTTTACCCATACTATTTTGAAAATGATTGGAGCTAGCACCATGAAATTTAATGCAAAAAATTAGCCATCTTAAAATTTTCTTAAATTTTATAGAGACAAAGCTAAAAAAAACTTTAAAAATCTTCTCCGACGAAACACTGAAGCCAGATTGTTCAATATTTCACAGAAATAATCTTTTATACCATCTCCCTCAATTTTGTTCAGGAAGTTGAACTTAGTCATCTGTCCATAAAAGCATACTAAAATGACAGTCTCAGAAACAGCCAGAGCTATCATCACCAAATTTTTTGCCAGTGTTGGTCACATGAGTCATATATGAAATTCAGGTATTGGTGGCGCCACCTGAATTGACCTATTTTTGTACGGGGGTCATTGGTCATATGTACATTAATCCATAATTTCTCAGGAATAGCAGGAGCTACCATTCCCATATTTTTTTGCAATAATCTGTCACATATCAAATTTTGTGGGATTCAGCTTATTTTCTTGCTATCTGCATTTATTTAGATTTTATAAGGAAAAAGCTGACAATATTTTAAAAGTCGTCATCATGTAGACGGTCCAGCCAAATTGTTAAATATTTTACATAAATGATCCCAGAGGCAAGCCCTCTCAAGTTTGTTTAAATGGTTTGATTTGATGAATTTTAGTGGAGTTACACAAATTTGAACAGTCATTCGGCCAAGGAAGCATACTGACATAGTACTCTCAGAAATGACAGAAGCTAGCATTACCTGGTATTGTGCAAATGTTGGTCACATGACTCATATTTGAAGTTGTAGATTTAGTGGTGCCACCTACATTGACCTGTTTTTTATGGGCAAAAAAACTCATAATTTTAGCCTCTTTCAGCTTAATGCTGAAACTGTCAAGTTGAATTGTTCAAATTTTTAAAAGAATTATCCTAGGACATGGTTCTTTCAATCATATCAGAATATACTGAGTTTGTTGATTTTTGGTTGAGTCGTGATAGGCTTAAGTTGGTCTTATGGCCATTATTATGTCTTTTTCAAACTGAGGACTGCAATAGTGTTCTTCTACAAAATTATTATTTCAGTTATATCTTCTGTAACATTGCACAAAAATTATTGGTAGGTGGCCTTTGTTCAAGTTTACTAGAATGATTTTTTGGCAGAACTATTGGACCTTTAACAATGAAAGTACTGCATCTTTTATTATTCTAGATATTTTGATAAAAAGTTTATGAATATGTCGGCTTGAAAAAAGAAATTTTAACCAAAGTCTTTCAGTAGGTGTAAACACATATACCAACAGGCCAAGATTGAATCTGTGTCTTTAAATAGGTTGAGAAACTGCCAACTGTTTCAGATTTGGGAACAGATCAAGAGTTCATTCAGTGCAGCCAGATATAGGTCAAGAGTTCAATCAGTGCAGCCAAGCACATGGCATGTGATCACCTCATGGGTGACATGTGAACACCTCATGGGCACCATGTGATCACTTCATGGGTGTCAAGCCCCTCAGGGCAGGGCCCCTGCATGAGCTTATGCAATGGTGTGGCTACTATTTCAGATTTGGCGACAGGCTAGAGGTCAGTCTGGATCTATTTATAGCTTTGGCAGACTGCCAACTGTATCAGATTAGGCAACAGGTCAAGAGTTCACTCAGTGCAGCCAGGTATGGGTCAGGAGTTTACTCAGTGCAGTAGCTGCATTTCAGGCCTCTGTCTCTGAAAAAAACTGAATTAATATTTATATTTATAATATCTTGAATTAATATCTTCAAATAACAGACCTGTGAGTAATTTACCATTTTTATCAAAAGTACTCGAGTAACAGCCTTGTCTGAATTTAATCAACATACTAAGACTCAAGAATTAATGCTAGATTATCAGTCAGCATACAGAGCTAATTACTCGTGTGAAACTGCACTAATCAAACTGACTAACGACATATTATGGGCGATGGAACGTCAGGAAATTACAGCAATGATGGCAATAGATTTGTCAGCCGCTTTTGACACGGTTGATCACTCAATTTTATTAGAAGTGCTATACAATAAATTCGGTATAAATGGAAAAGTTCTGGAGTGGTTTGACAGTTACCTAAGACCCAGATCATGTAAAGTGAAAATAGGTGAGAAGTTTTCAAGGAATATGGACCTAACTTTTTCGGTTTCTCGAGGAAGCTGTACAGGGCCAATCCTTTATCTGGCGTATGCCAGTACAATACAGGAAGTTATTCCAGGAAACATCCAACTTCATGGATATGCAGATGACCATGCAATAAAGTGTTCATTCAGTGCTAACATTCGTCAAGCAGAGAACGCCACCATCCGAAAACTGGAAACTTGTGCGAAAGACATTAAAACGTGGATGGACTCAAACAGACTGAAAATGAATAATTCCAAGACAGAATTCATTATGTTTGGTAACAATGGACAGTTATCAAAATGCACATCATCTCAGTTAAATGTAAACGGAGAACACGTTGAACTTTCAGATAATATTAAATACTTGGGAGCTTGGCTGGACAAGCAGCTAAATTTCAAACATCACATTTCATTGAAATGTAGAACTGCAATGCATAATATTCATAGAATTAAGCAGATCAGATCCATACTCACGATGGAAGCAACCCACACATTAGTTCGTGGACTAGTCATGTCTCACCTTGACTATTGCAATGGAATTTTATTTGGTCTACCAGAAAGATCAATTAAAAAGCTACAACGTGTGCAAAACATTGCAGCAAAATTAGTATTAAACAAGGAAAAATACGAAAATGCAACGGAAGCTCGTAAGGCATTACATTGGTTACCTATTCGTGCTCGCATAGAACATAAAGTCTTGACCGTTGTCTTCAAATGCTTAGAAGGAACTGCACCAGATTACCTTAAGAAATTGATAGAGGTACAAAAACCAGGCGGATTAGGGCGTAGATCTGACAGGGGTGTAAGAAGGCTCGTAGTACCCCCTACAAAACGGAAAACTTTTGCTTCGCGATCTTTCAGTGTTTGTGGTCCAGAGCTATGGAATAACATTCCAGAAGAACTGAAAGCAGTATCACGTATTGAATAATTTAAGGAGGACGTTAAAACTTACCTTTTTAGAAAATACTATACCTAAAAATTTTTATATTTTTACCGATATAACTATTTTAACTTTTTAGTGTCATTGATAATTTAGTAAATATGTGGTTCTATTTTTAAGTATGATGTTTTAGTTGTAAAGCGCATTTGAAACATACGTGTAAAAATGGCGCTATACGAAATAAATATAGTTAGTTAGTTAGTTAGTTAGTTAGCTTTGGCAGACTGCCAACTGTGTCAGATTATGCAACAGGTCAAGAGTTCACTCAGTGCAGCCAGGTACAGGTCAAAAGTTCACTCAGTCTGGCCAGGTGCAGGTCACTCAGTGCAGTAGTCTGAGCAAGCAATTTGTCACATTTCACTCGGGGCAACAGCCTTTCTCACCTAAGCCTGGTCAGCCCCATGCATCAGACTCAAGGTAAGTTTGATGTATTGGCCTAATATTTTGACCTGTCTATGTGTCTTTGATGGCTTTCTCGCTCACAAGACAGGTGTCGCCACCTACCATGACTTTTGCACACGTTTTTCTCAGGAGGGGTTTGATGTATCAGTCTGAAATTGGGCGTATGTATATATCTCTGATAGCTTCGTTGTATACAAGGCTGGTGGTGCCAGCTACAATCTTTTTAGTGTTGTGTGCACCTATGCCAGAATTTCAGCAGTGATGTTTGTGTAATTGTATTTTATTCAAAATGTTTAGTACTTGCATTGTTCATATACATGAAAAGTAATGGTCCAGCATTGAAGCATTATACCTGGTATATTTCCCAATGCACAGGTTCGCATTAGGCCTGTAGGGCTTGCTTTAAATTTGCAAGTGACTTGCTAATTCAGGCCCGGACAACGTTTTGTATATGGGATTATAGGATTTTATTAGCTTATTTGGAAATGTATTTATTCAATTACGTGGGTTTCAAGATGTAAATATGTCAAAAATATTATTAAAATTAATCTTTTTATAATCAACTGGGAAAATATGGCAAATACTAAGATATTTACTCAGCACTTTACATTCATTTGTTACAAGTGCAGACAATATCAATGTTCCTCTGACTCCTCGGGAAAGTTACTAAATCACCGCTTTATAGCTACCTGTTTATTAAAGAATTTTTTGGTGGAGTTCACTTTGGCTGAAATTTTTACGCGGAAACCGGTCACATCGGGATGCGAACCCACAATCTTGCGGTTACGAGTCCAGCGCACTAACCATTACGCAACAATGCTCCACATTTGTTCAAGAGGAATATAAAAAAAATAGACGAAGCCAGATTAAAGTGATAACTTTGCTATTTGATGTGTAAAATAATACGTGAAGTAAATGTACCAGTCATGTGACCATGGATAAGGCCATCGCCTTTTTCTTTTGCGAGTTTTTTTTTAAAGACTCTTTGGCATGGCAAGAAGAATTCATGCATATGCCAAGAGTTGCCTGCGGAGTTACCCAGATGCCCTGTGAAAGTCTTATGATAGGTAATTTCCATATATACATCATTCCTAGTCGGCTTGCCGACATTCAGGGAAATTGAACAACTGCATAGTGCATTATCTTTAGGAGATGGCACTGGTGTTGACCAGTTCAGAGATCATACTGTACATGGGCACCAGTGTCTTGTCATGTAAACTGTATTACATGTATCAAGGAGAGACAAGGACAGCAGCACTGATTAATGTGCAGGAGAGAGGCTGAGGAGATTTGAATGACAAAGTAGGTTAAAAAGCACAAAAGGTATAAGGGTTTATATTCTGATATTAGTCTTCACGCTGTAAATTCCTGCTCTTCGGGCATGCATGTTCATTCTCAGCCCCGCCCGGAGCATGTACATCCCAGCAGGCATAGTGGGTAATAGAAAGTATTTCGTTCTTCATATCCTGCTGCCCATTACCAGTTAACCATTTACTCCTGGGTGTCGAGGGCTTACTCTTGTGGTAAAGACTTTGGTCAGGAGCCTTAGCACAGAAGAGATCCGAAACTACAACCTTATTGTGGTCACGGATCCAGCGCATAAACCGATACACCACCACTCAACGCAAATGATGACCTCGCCAGCCCCTTGACCCTTGATGACTTAAGGTCTTGTTCAGAGAACATTGCCGAAAATCTGAAAGAAAAAGATTTATTTTCCAGCATATAGGGTGACGACCTAGTTGCTTCAGTTGCTTCAGAATATCATCTGGGCTTCCTGGCTAGACTTTGAAAACGACCTTGTTCCTAAATGGGGCAAAGTAAAAATTTTCTAATTTCGCACACATTTTACAGCCTTTAAATCATTGAATCTCCTTCAAGTCCCCCTTAAGCATTTATTGCATGACCTATTGAAACCTGATGCTCCTGAAGAAAACTTTCATTCATCTGATGTTTCCCAGAAACTTGAACTAGAAATGTGTGTCCTCAAAAGCATTTGCTTTGTGTATAATTGAGCTTTGCATCATCTGTTCCTATAACTGTGGTTGGCTTTATATTTTCGAGGCTGAAATTTCGCGATTCCTTCATTTTTAACGTTTCTCAAGGGTTTCATTTTCGCGATTGTAGCAGAACATATACCATCTAAGCACAGCAGTATACACGTACATGGTTTTTGTATAGATTTTAAATTGAGAACAAATCCTTCAATATCTCACTCATTTCTGGTTCAGTCATTCACTTATGACCTGTGTAACAGTTCATAAATTTCATGTGATTATCGCGTGTTTCAATACCGATTAGTTTTCTGATTATGTTGTTGAGGTGGGATAACTATAACCCCTCTTGTTCATCTTGGTTGATCAGACATTTTATTCCTGAGGGTTTAATATTCGCGATTATTTAATATTCGCGAATATCGCAAAATTTAAACCCTCGCGAATAAAAAGGCCCTTCTTAATAGATCTGAGCTGAGTCCATTAAGTAACGATGTCGTTTTCCATGTCCATCCATGCAGGCCAGGTAATATGCGGTAACTGTGTCAACAAGTCTAGAAAAAAAATCTCTTTCTTGTAGATTGTTAGCTGTACCCTTTTCATTGCCTTCTGCCTAAGCTACCAAAACTCCTTCCTGTTCTAGACAGAGTTCGTCTCTAAGGGCTAACAAGGTAGTTTTCAACTACATTTCATCAGTGTTCTCATCCGCAGAAGAGTTCTTACTCATGCCATATCTCTCCATCTTTCTTGGTCGTTCAAATGTGTTTGTATGACAATACTTGTGCCACTGTGCAGTATAATGTCTTAACATAAATTCTACAGGGACCTTTTTTATTTTCCTGAATGTCTGTCATATAGTCCATCAAAGATGTATGTATATATATAGCAATGGTTTATTACCAGGTCTTTGTGTGCAATCTAAGGGTATCTGAATGGCTCAGCAGATGACTCTTGACATAATATACAAGTGTTCTCTAGCCCCCTTATTAGTAAGAAAATAGTTACTTATAACCTGTGTTTCTAGAAAATGCCGAATCCAAATGAATTAATTTTTTTTAATAATTTGGATATAATAATCATATTCCCTGCCTATAAAAATGTATGTTAAGGCGACACAAAGGTTGCTTTCCTAAGTTGCCTAGAAGCCGAGATATTAGCATATCTCTACATGTGAGCCATCTTGGAACCCAAGATGGCTGTCATAATGCATTTTGAGGAAGTGGCTCCTATGAAAATTTATAAGTTTCCGTCATAAATATAACATGGAAAAAGTTTACTGCTTCATTCAGACTGTCCCGTTCCAAAATATGGGCCTAAACCCTAGAAGAATAAGAAAAGAGCATATTATGAAATTTGTTTCTAGTAAATGGTTTCATTTTAACGAATTATCTTTATTTGGATAATTTGGATATCATAACTGTTTTCCTCACCGATGAAAAGGGATGTTTAGACTCAAAGATTGTTTTTTTAAGTTTCCTAGAAGCCTAGGTGTAAGCATATATATGTTTCTACATGGCGGCCATCTTGAAATCCAAGATGGCTGCCACAATGCATTTTGAGAAAGTGGCTCCTATCAAAAGGTGAAGGCTAAGGCCATGAAAAATATATAAAAAAGTTTGATGCTTTTTTCCGGCAGGTCCCCATCATTTTGTTAAGCCACCGGACTATTAAGGTAAGTGAATCAATTGAGATATGAAGCAAATCCCCCGTACCCTTCCTTCGAATATAACTACATGTATATAAATTGAAAAGAAGAAAAGTGCTAAATCAGAATACATGTATAAACGAACCAAATATATAAAATACAGACAATATATATTAAGCACAAAGTATAACGCAAAAGCAAATACGCTACATAATAATGAGAATATAGAAAAGAGAGCAGTTTATTCAGGAAAACAAGGCCTCAGGTCCAAAGTTCCAACATCCATGTGGTACATATGTACCATTCAATTTCAAACAACAACTGCGTTACCAATATGAACGAAGCAGTTAAAATAAACTATGAATAGTAATAACGTAATGAAAAAGGGGGGGGGTGTGAAAAAAATATTAAATAAATTATCAAATAAAAAAAATATAAAAAAATAAAAAGTAAAATAAAAAATACAATCAAGCAAAACAAAAACAAACAAACAAACAAAACTCAATAATTCGAAAATAATACGGATACTTATATGCCTAGAAATTTATACAATATACATACGGTATTCTAGTGGCTGAAATATTAAGTTAACGTAGTGTTACAAACATTATAAGTTACATAATACACAAAATGCAAATTGATCAGTCTCCTGTTGTTGATTTCCTTAAGCTGAAAGCATGATATACATAAGCAGCTAGTTTGGTTATTTCACATGTATTTTCTGATTTCAATATCTTTTTAAAATTATATTCTGTTGACTCTTGGATATCTTTTCCAAAATATTTAAACCGTAATTCCTTATATAAAGGACATTCCAACAGGAAGTGACTCTCATCTTCTATAATGTTATAACCATACCTTATACAATATTTACAGACTCTTTCTCCTCTACCCAAGCCATTCTGTCGTCCTGTTTCTTTTTGTAACTTATGATCTGAACATCTAAATTTAGCTAATGCGGTTTTGTGGCATTCATTAGATACACAACTGATATATTTTTCAACGTTCAACATGGATTTGAAAAGACCATAATACTGTAACTTATTACTTGACTTTACATCACTACTCCAGTTCTGATTTCACTCCTGTTACCCATGTTGATTTACCATTTGTATCAAGTTTCCTTAATAAAATATATAAACGTCTTGGATATCTTGCCTCTTCCATATGTAGCAACCTTAACCAGTATTTAATGCACTGATAATAATGAGAATATATGCAAATACGAACGGACGGAAATATACAAGAATGACAATAAATGCAAATAAATAATTATGTACGTGTTAACGGATGGACAAATATGTATAAAACGGACTATAGATAAAGCAAAAATTATGATGATGCAAAGACAAGAATCAGAATGTCAACATATGCATGTTGGTTTATGGACTGACGGTATATATGACAGACCATATACTTCATGAAGAATGCAAGGCAGAAAAAAAAGATTGGCAATATGTGCATGGGTGCATGGACGCGCAGAACATTTTTTGTTATGAAAAAAGAAAGTATGAGCCATACCGTTCGTGTGGATTGGTAATTTGGTTTACATGTTAATATTTCTGTATATTTGTTGTGCTTCAAACGTTCTTAATTACATATATCACTCTTACCTGTCAGAATATATATATATATATATATATATATATATATATATATATATATATATATATATATATATGAAAACAATCATTTCCCTGCCAATGTACATGAACGGTACGCATACAGACAACAAACAGATTCTGTTTTGCGCTCCGATTTCGTCTACTTCACCATTATCAAATAGTAAAAATAAACGCATTAAATAAATAATCAAGAATAATAATGGGAACATATATAGGAGTGCAAGAGGAACCTCTATCTGGACTTCTCTATCCACATCAGCTTAATGCATCATGATGAGCAAACTGTGATGCCAGCCTTCCCACAATAACGAGCAATGGGTGAAGCAGATGCAGAATAGGGCAAAAGGACAGGGAAAGGGTTCTCGCTGCATAAGGATGAAAGTTAAACTCAAATGGACCCACGACAATAATCTATAGTCTAAGTGTAAATTATTAATTTGGAATGGATGATTTGATAAATACATCATTATTTTATTTATATGAATTTGACAATTACTGTTATTTTGATATTCAAAATACATGTAAAATAAAATCAAACACAGGATTTTTCATTATTGCATTTAATAATCTGACAAAGACTTTTGACTTTGGCTCTTCAAAATCCTCGAATATTTACCTAGCTTCAGAGCTTCATCAAGTTCTTGAAGACATGAAATTCATCATCGTCCTCTGTGGCTAAGTATGTGGTTTGCCGAGGTCAACTACGTCCATCTCCAGCCCAAAGCTTCCAAACACTGGATCTTGCAGCTAAAATGGATGCCACTTTTGGATTTTATTTTATGAAAGTTTCACATGCTCTAGTAAAGATAGAGAAAGAACTGGCTATACAATCATTCATTTTTCAGTCGTTGTTAACACGATGCGTTACATACCTTAGCATACCTATTCTAGATTATTATTATTTAAAGTACCTGTACCTCGCATTCAAGAGTGCCCGATTTATCGTTAACGATCTTTCTTTTATTACACTTCAGTGTTTACCCAGCAGATGGTTATTCTCCAGTTTTCCAGTTTTCATAGGTGTCAAATGCCAGACTGCAGGATATTTTTGTATTATTCACAAAGTCAGGAGGTGACATTTATCTGGAAGTCACCAACATAAACTGACGATACAATGTTACTAGCCCTGACACCTCAGACCCTTCAACGCATGATGTATATTCGTATCAATTTAGTATAAACTTTACCCAACTGAGCCCCCGATGATTTTGCGGTGGTGATATCCAGACAAAACCCCCAGACCTTTCAGGTGGCACATTTGCTTCGACCATGGCGACTTTGATGGCAACAAATTCATTTAAAGGAAGTTCTGGGTCTCTTGCTCCAGGCTTCTTTTCTTCCAGAGAGTATTCCTTTAATACATGTCATAATAAAGAAGGTGTGCTTTTGTTACCACACGGAACTGGAGTGCGACCAAGTTCTTTTATATTAACAGTTATAAAATGTATAAAGCTGTATATACCCATAATTTCGACATGTGAACAAGTTGGGGTCTTAGTGTGTACGCGAAATGACAGCCCCCACGAGCGGTTTCAAGAAATAAGGAGGAATAAACCTGTCAGGATTTGATAAGGGCCCGGGGATGCGGAACTTAAGTACTCGGAGGACAGCGTCCAGGAGAGAATCTCTTTACGAAGAGAATTTGATGGCAAAGAGACGTGTATCGGCAAATTTTAGAGCATGAATAATGCTTTTTTGACCTCGCCCAAACACATTGTGTAACCAAAGGCATTCTATGTAATTGTGTTCCTTGATGAACCTGAACACATGCACAATCACTGCACAATATTTATGCAGGGTCTACAATGGTGTGTCAATATTCAGCTGCAGTTTCTAGTTTATTGGGTTCTTACACATATCGAGCTCTTTGTTAGTCGAACCGAGAAACGCCTTGTCAATCAAGATGTACTCCTGGTGACCAACCCCAAAACCGGATGTCAACCATTAATGTCCTTTATGAAGATTGGTCTCCGATGGCATATTTATATATATATATATATATATATATAAATATATATATATATATATATATATATGACTATATTTATATATATATATATATATATATATATATAAATGGATTCTGTATAATAGTTAGTTTTAATTTAGCGGAAGTCTTATCAGACAGGTTTTGGTTATAACCAAACTGCAGTTTAGCGTCCCTAGGATACACCACTAATGTTCAGTGACATATAACAGGAGATGGTCGCAGTGATACAGCCCTGTCACAGCTCTGATAGACCTTTTAAGTCTTATCTGATGAAAAAGTAAAGGGTACTTGTCTGACTCAGCCATGGTTACATATAGCGTTGATGAACCAAAATGGACGTTTTGTTTGATTTACTTTGGGAACTGCTTTAGGCCAATAACAGCGTCTGACCCCGTGAGATGTGGCGGTAAATGTAGCGCCACCTGTCGCTTTATTGGAAAAATAAACAAAATTAAATGATAACCTTACAGGTGTAAAATCAACATTATCTCAATAAATTATAATTGGACCAGGTAGTGTACATGAACGTAATTGTTACAATGAAATATCTCGATTTTCAAGAATATAACTGTCAGTTTATGACGGTAGGTTTGTACGGATCGTAAATATATGAAATGTGTGCAGGAAAACAGTCCCATTACAAGAAGCAGTAAAAGCTCGATGCCCTCAGATCCCGGGAGGAAACCAAGTGGTCACCCGCAGTCACACTCATACGTCAGTATCGGGAATTCCCATTTAGCAGTTAGAGGGTCATGTGTGTGTGCGTGCGCATGTTTGTGTAAAACCACCCGGTTCACACTTGTTCAAACTTGTCCTAACATTCTAAACAATACATCCCTTCTTCTTTAATGTCACGTAATGTTTTGTTGCTGTTTTATGGTTTGATTAAAACCATGCTTACTCATGAATAACCACTTCTGATGAAACACCCCGGCAATCATCGAGCTTTAGTAAAGAGTGGATTATAAGGACCCATTGATAAACATTTTAGCAGGGCAAGTACAACAGACAGACCCCGCATACCATACGCAGCCATAGTGTTAACCTTAGATCCTGTGCTATTTACCTATGCGTCAATGATTCAATGATCCTGAATATATACGACGCATATATATATATATATATATATATATATATATATATATATATATATTATATATATATATATATATATATATATATATATATATATATATATATATATATTTACAAAGTCCCTCCTTAGGGTGATTTATGATATATCGTCTTTGAGACCCTGACTAGAACCAAATATGAAGTTCAGCGTAATATTATATATCAAGGTACAAATATGTTGGTGTGCACGTATCTAAGTATTGCTATCGTTTACTGCTTACTAACGTGGCGTTCCTTAGGGGATGCCACATGGGGAAAAATCGATACAAATGATCCTGTGTTTAATTGCACACACAAGCACGAATACACTATTTTTTTTTAATTAAGTAATTGGTAAGTAAAGGTACATACTCATTTGCAATAATATGTGTATTGCTTCACGCTGTTGATTTATTTTGGCTGAATGCAAAGTCATACCGGCACATGGGCTTACCATCACCATTTTATTTGACCCACGCGTTGTTTTGTTTTGTGTGCGAGTCCACGTATGTCTGTTTAGCATAACAAGACCGCGTGTCTGAGGTCCCCATGCAAAGACAATTCGCAATGGAGACAATCCAAGAAAGGAGAAACACAAGGGGACGCTTACGATGTTAAAACATTGATTTCTGAAGGTGTGCTGTGCGGCCAATGGGTTGCGTATGATATTTTAATATTTTGCGGGAGGGATTGCGCCCAGGGCAATCTTATTTCAACCCGTGTACTGATGTACACGGTTTCAGACCTAAATATTGGACGATACCATGTATAATATTTTAAGGAGGAGACATTATATTGCATGTATATACAAAATACTTGGTATATGAATAGGTACATTTAGGAATTGGTAGTATAGAGAATAACAGGAGTTAAGCGCACGTGCTAAAGACTGTCATAGATTTCACATTTTTATATGATCAGGTTTACATTTAAATGCCTTTCGTAAATTTGGCGAAAATGAGTCAAAGGAGTGCTTGTGAGTGGCAAAATAATAAATTATCCTTCTGGTAAAGTTGAAATATATAAATATATAATATATATTTCCACAGAATATCCAAATTAGTAAGCATTTAAAGATGTCCTCCTTTTAAATAGTTTTTTTTTATAATATATAGATATATTAGTAAGTTCTCCGGGTCTTAAGGTGTGTTTCCTTGTGTGCGTATATGCATATATGCGTGAACTGGCAGACTAATATATTTGTACAGTGAATCTAGCAGGCCATCCACAGAAAGATGGTGAAGTGACATCATTTATCCCTAGAACCCTAAGTTCACGCAGACCCTATGCGTGTAAATGCCGTGGCAATTTTACGCATATACGCACATATGCATATACGCTGACGGACACATGGAAACACCCAAGTTGCAAAATCATATGAGCAATTTTTCACGCATATACGCGCACATGGAAACACCCCATTACATGGGTGAATTAAGAATTCTGGACTTTGGTTTAGCTCATAGCGGTATAGGCCTAGGTGCCGGTACTTAACACTTGTTCTTAATGCAGTGGTCATAAGATGTGCATGAGGAGAGAAAATTAATGAATCCATATTTTTTACCGCGTTCTATACCTTGTAAATTTCCTAGGACGAACCTTCGATCTATATGATATTTCAGGCAAACTTAAACATTTCCTATTAAACGTCCAAAGACACGGCAGCGGGTCTCACTTTTATAATAACCTTTCATTCATTCCATAATTTGTAATAGTACTTCAGCCAGACCCCGAAATTTGGATCATCGGTACATTTTTGGTGACAAATTTTCACCATGACCTTGATAGGTATACATGTGTAGGTAATAAAAATGCCTGAAAGCAGTATGAAAGTGGTAGCTTTCAGTGAAAAAAAATGGATGTTTTATGTCGGATGACTTATATAGTTTTTTCATTTCAAGTACACCGACTTCAGAGTGTTTATAAGCCCCATACTACTAAATATGCAAAACGTATATAGGCAAATTTGGTCTGAAATGAAAGCTTACACTATACCTTCAGTGTGATATGCCAGATCCAGGATTTATAAAGGAGGGGTCCACGCCAGGACTGATGGCAAACCTGTAAAACAGGTCCCCAGATCCGAAAAAGGGATGGGGGGGGGTCCAGGACACAAAACTTAGTCTGATACCCTTAAAAAAAGTTGTTGCGACTTGAAAGGGGGGGGGCCTCCTGGATCCCCCGCCCCCGCTTCTCCCTTACCCTTACGAAAAATACTCCATATATGGAATACGTCAACAAATATATATACAACGTTATGTCGGTAACCGATACAGCAGGAACTGCGGAAACTGTTATCTCCAAGTTCTGCAGAAATATTGATCACTGGACTGGTATTTTGTTTGTAAGCTATAGGTTGTCCTAACTTGTGCAAGCCAAAAAAAAATCATTCAATGGCTTATTCATTGGAAATGATCAAAAGATGACTGAAAAGGTAGGAGATGTGCTGAATTATTATAAGATATGTCTTTACTCTATTTTAACTTTGCTGATAACAAGTGTTTGATTTCATAATGTTATGACCAGTACCCAGCAGATTGATCCCAGGACTGGTATGTCAGTGTAAGTTGCAAGTCTCGACACTTATGTTGACTTGAGTCAAAATGATCTTTTTTAGTTCTTCCTACTCAAGTCAGGAAATAAAATAAAAACTTTCATGTGAGGGATAGCGTTTATATTCTCTTATTGTTGTATTTCATATTTGATTTTAACTATAATTTCTAATGTCCTTTACCTACCATTGATCATGTGACTTTTACGAGTATATAAACTACAGATGACACCATTTATGTTTACCTATCTTCTGCGAGCAAAACCGGTACATTTCAAGTTTTCTATCTGAATGGTGAGAAAATTTAATCTATATGTAGCTTACCGATTATGATGGAATAGAGCTGAAATAGTGTTTCTTAGTTTTACTCCCTATTGTTCAATCAATATTCGCGATTATGAACAATGCAAAAGGATAATGTAAGACTTTTGTTTGATATTATAATTGTTCGGCCAGTAAAACAGTCAGTGATAAACATGATCTCCCTAAAACCTGGGAAATGACAGGGCCACAAGTTGCTTTGGTCGTTTAGTGAAAAATTGCTTTTTAAAGATTAAAACAAAAGGATCTTAATGGCACTCTATGGTACAAGTACATAGCCCAAGGCGAACCATGTATCTCTTCCGATCGGGTAAAGTTAGTTGACACTGGACTGCTAGGGTTTTGTTTGAAACATAATCTCTGAAATCTTGAGTCAAAGCAGGTTAGAATTAAATTAGATTTGTTCAACTTCAACAACTGATTTTATTAATTTGGGCTTATCACTAGCATTTACTAGACTTTGTATTAACATAACATCGGAACAGGATGAGTCATCGCATTTACTGGCAGTAAAGCAAACTGGTATATATTTTCTTTAAAACTCTGTTTGCCCCACGGTTCAAATAAACATCTGGTTTGCGTTTGGAAAGTGGTATTTATTTAGAAATCTCTCTCCTGTCAGAAATGTGAACAGTATAAAACATAGGCAAATCAGAATTAATAACTTACAGCTCTGCTTCACATTTAGTCCTGACACAAAGGCAAACTGCAATATCTATCATTTATTTATGGTGAAACCCAAGCAAGATGTAGATACATTTACTGCTCTTGCCTTGATTTTATATGTTAATTTTGTAGGAAATATCTGCATGGAAATATTTCAGCAGACAGCATAGCCCTTTTCAGCCGAAGGCTCTTTTATATTTCGTATAAGAAAGCGAATTTGGCCAGAAGTGCAAATGCGGCGGCCCAGTTTGTACGATATCACAAGTGACTTAGGAACCAATATAGCAGAAACATACAAATAAAAATATACTGCTTAGAATGACTTTCGCCCGTTTTTTTTTCAACCGGAGACATGCAAAAAAACATATTTAAACAACTAGCCGAGTACCCGTGCCTGCATACATGTCATGTGTGACATTCGGCTTTCGACATCCGTGTTTTAGTCTATTTATTGGCCCCGATAGCAACCACGTGGAATAATTGGGAGGGTTAACCAATCATGATTCGATAAGTGCGTGGGTATGCGACACAAAAGTACTAAAAACATCAACAGGCATTGTTTCTAAGGACAGTTAGTGGCAATGGGACATGTATCGGCTAACTGGAGAACGGAATAACACCTTTCTGTGACCACGCCCAAATCTACAAATTGTAGTTGGGTGCCAGACATGTTTTTTTTTCATCTAAAAGACTTCAGACTTCATTATTAACTTCATATAAAAAACTGGCCACGGTCGGTCTTATCAGAAATGCACCTAATGTTTTTTTAATAAATTAGCTAAAATTATACAAATTGCTATGATTCAGGGTGAGGAAAAGTAATCATACCTTTAAAATTTGGAAAGCTATACACATTAATGACACATCAGATGAAAGCTACAAATGTCTAATATCAACTAACATCAAACCTGTTTTAAAACAGGCATTATATAAGTTGTTATAACAAAATAATAAATATATAACAGTGTGTCTCGAAAAATTGCAATTTCGGTGCAAGTTCATTTCAAAACAAGCTAATATTTTACAGAAAGCTACCACTTCCATACTGCTATCAGGCATTTTTATTATCTACACACATACACCTTTCAAAAAAACATATAGATAGCAATTGTCACCAGTTTGGTACCGGTGAACCCTCTGGCTGATGTACTATAACACATACATAATTTTCTTGCCAAAAAGATCAGTTTTAGACATGATTAACAAAATATAAAAAATATCGATATTTGAAAACTGTGTCGCGATACGCGATATGCGAACCGCCGTGATGCGCTATACCGATAAAATCGCGCAGCCCTCGGAGTCTGACCAAATTACGGTACCTTGAATAAACGTGTTTAAATAAATAATTGATAAATAAAATAACGCTAATTGGTCAAGGAGAAATTCTGTCTGTCATTCTAATCATTGATATATTTCATAGCCGGAGTATGAGTTGTGATCTCTGAATAGCAGGGAGATGATATCATCGATTACTCCCCCCCCCCCCCCAGAAAAGTGGTGGGTGGGGTTATACCCCCTATATCGGAGTTTCTGTGGTTCTGCCCGAGTAAAACCACACTGACGGTTGAAAGTACCAGTGCCATCTTTGGGGACTGCGATATTTTTGGAAACATGTATACATAACAGTGGCGGAGCCCCAAAAACCCCGTTTATATATATATATATATATATATATATATATATATGTATATATATAAACCTTCTGTTAAAGTTATTAACCCCCATTAAGCTTCTTATTTCTGCCAGGACACTCTTCTTCAAAGGATCGCAATAACGTTTATTTCGCAAAAAGAAAGAAAGCGTACAAGGTTCCCTGTAGGTATATAAAAACAATCTAAGTGTTTTTTGTACATGCTTGATCATTCAAGATCTTGTTTAACTCCGATAATCAACTCTTAAAGAGCCGACGATAACATAAAGGTCTGAGGTAGTGTATATATGTGTGACACATGCGCACGTCACTATGCTCTTACGGTTTTTACAGCCCGGTCTTGTGTTGACACTACGCTAAGTGAACCGCCACATGTGACAATCAACTCAGTGCTGATACACAGGGATTATTTATGCGCGCAGTGGAATTTCCAACTGTGTACTGTCGGACCCGGAAGATTAACTGTTATGGAATGAAAACACGGGGAGTCGCAGTAGACAGGAAGAGACAATTAAACGTGGCACAGGGAGGGCTTCAGGTGTTAATTGACGATGTGGGGTTAACGTGCACAGGTAAGTTCAGCAAAGCAATGCTCCATATGTTTACATTTTTCTCCCTAATGCACTCTTTCTGTCGTTCGTCTAAAAGATGTATTATATTGATCATTCAGGGAGCGACTATAGAATCCGTCCTACATGTTTAATATTTACAACAGACAGTATGGTAACCACAACTACTAAAAATACGGAAGAACACAGTAGATTAGAAAATTGATGGATCTATGATGAATGTCAAAGGTGCAAAGGTAGAAATCAGTTGATGTGTACAAAATCAGCAGGACTGATTCTATAGTTGGGCGTGATCTAGATTTTCATATATTTAAAGACAATATGGCTGACTGGTTTGGTTACGCTCTGTGGGAATCTAGATCTAGCTATTTAGACCACTGCCTATTTTATTTACTGGCTTTATACACACGAACCTGTATATACAAACATACACAGATACCTGACTTGGTTTTAGGAAAGAACTGTCGGTGTAAAATTGTCATTTGCCCATTTAGAGAGTTTCAGTGACATGCACCTCTCTCTATACATGTTAACTGAAGTTGGATCCGGCAACTCCAGTTTCGTGGAGCTCGAAATCCTCCTCCCAACCCACAAACCCTACCCAAAGCTATGGAGCTACTGGCATTATATTCGCGGGGTTCACATTTTGCGAATTGAACCTTTTAAGTGTTTCGCGCAGGTTCTATTTTCGAGATTTTACCCTGGAGTAACTTACACCTATTTTATCCATTAATATAGGATTTTATTCTATTAAATAATACTAGTATGTACGCATATCCTAAATATCGAACTTCGGAGATCCTCGAACAAGTGCATGGAAAATCTTGTTCATTATCGGCAGATTATTTGAAAGATTTTACATTTATATTATCTTTGATTAACGGGTAACATTAAGATATTATAAATTAACATATTATTATTTATATATCAATATTTTGTATTTCAACATTCCTTGGCTGACGAGGGATTAATTTTCGCGATAAGCTCCCATCGAACTAGAAAGTAACCACAGAGCAATCTTGCATGAACAAGTGTTCTGCGCGTGGTATGGTATTAAAAGAAATACGCTGTGCGTATTACAAGAATGGCACTTGTGTTTCAGACAATGGTGAGACATTACACTTTTGTGGCCCGATTTAAGAGGACTTTATCTTAAGCCATGTGAGTTTGAATGATAGATCTTTTATACATATATATATATATTTATTGTTTTTCTCTATCAAATACAGTCTCAAGTACCATTACAGCTATGCTGAAGGTTATAACAGTTGGATAATGGGTATATCATTTTTTTACAACACTTGATGGAATAAATGTTTCGCAGGTCTCATTCAGTGTCTGCATCTTATTTCAATGCAACTGGAGACTCTGGGCTAGCAGGGATTGCAAGGAGTGAGAAAAGTAACCCGACTTCCCTGTATATCAGTATATAATTAATATGCAATCGAGTCCACACCATCCGAGTACGATTGCTAGTCCGATCCTTTGATCTTCCAGCCGAAGTCATTGTTTTAAAACAATTTTTTTTTTAATTTCAACAACAAATAAACAATTAAAACGGAATTTTAAAACAAGTTACCCAGGGTCATGACAATCAGCAAAGTAGGAAGACATTCACAAAAGGAATGTTATCATCGGAATGCCAAATTTTGTAAGTCATATCTAAAATACAACTGAAGCATAGCTCAGAGGATATGGGTAACAGGGACCTATATCCTTGTTTCGAAGTAGATTTTACATGGACCCTCCCGGATGTAAAGTAAGAAGATTCTAATTGCAATGGTAACGATTTGTGCCCTGTTAATATGTGACCACATCTTTGAAGGTCTCAAAAATAGATTAAATAAATGCGTACAAATTACATAAAAATCTAAGTGGCGCTACCAGTCTGCAGGAACTAAAGAAACAGTCCGTGATGAATATGCATGCAAAGAATCATGGTGATCTATGCATAAGTTGTTCAGATACTGGAGCTTTTGTATAATTTTTTTTATTTATTCGGGTAGGTTTTTCTGAGCCCAATAGCTTGGAATATATGGGTAACAGAGACCTTGTGTCAGATTTCCAAGGAAATTTTTCATGGACCTCCCTGGATGTCAAATAAGAAGATTCCAATGCCAGCGGTCAAGATATGTGCCTGGTTAACGGACGGACAGACGGCCGACCAGACAAAGAGTGATCGCTATTGACATGCTGATCCAGATATTTCATATCTGTTTCAAAATTAAAATCCTACTCATGAGAATTCGATGTCACACTCAAATAAAAAATGACCACAATCTTACTTTTTGTAGACACGTATATAAAAAAAACTATATGTAAAACTGTTATCACTGACATTTTTCCTTTAAGACACTATATATAAGAATTGCCCACATGTTAGTTTTTTAGAAAAATTTTAATTTTATAATCAAATTTGAACGTATGTCAGATTTTGGCCTGATATGTCGAGCCTAACCCCTGAGTCCCACTAGAATCCGAGCTCGGGACCATCGAGTCCCAGTGGCGGATCCAGGATTTAGGGGGAAAAAAAGGGGGGTGTGTGTCCAACCCTGGAGGATCAATGAAAACCCTAAAAAAGGTCCCCAGGTTCCGGAAAGGGGGGGGGGGGGGGGCTCGGTCGAACAAAATCTGTATGAAACCCTTAAGTTAAGGTTGAGGCGGATGTAAAAAAAAGTATATTGCTGAAATTTTTACTTTGTCAATTTATGAACACTGTTTTTTCTTAAATTATACGTTTTAGTGTCACTGAGCAACTGTAGGCTTACAGTAAATCCATTTCGAGTGCATTTGATACTTCTGTACCTATATCGCGTTCTGACGTTTTCGAATTCTACTTGCACAGGAACCTTTGATTGTTATCCTAACAACGGGAATTATAAAATCAATGTGCATTTTATTAATTTTTGTCTTTAATTTGGAAGAAGGTCGACACCATCCGGAATTGTAATACCACTTGCGGGGAACTTTAATGTAAGCAGGAGTTATAATAAACCTGTAAAACCATAAGTATTACAATAAATAATTACCTGTATATTCCTGCTGAGAATCTCTGTAAATAAACGCCTGCATTGCTTCCCACATCTGTTGTTTTAAACGTTATCTAGCTATTATACGATATAACCGTTGTAAATCAGTCATTTCCCTTTATTTGTAGGTAAGGCATGTACAGTACACGTTGCACGATATAAATTAAAATAACGCAGCGTTGTACTTTCATAGTTTTATCATTGTCGCTAAAAAAGTGAATGGAGGTTACGTTTTCATCCGTGTTTATCTTTCCTTCCTTCTGTTCTCTTTTCTATTGCCTGTCTTCGAATTACATATATGAAATGAATTAATTGATGTATTTCATTGTTTTATGGGATATAGTGGTCGTAAAGAGACATATTTGACTGTTACCTAAATTTGTTGATTTTGGATATGATGTCGAAGCTGGTGGGGTAGAGGAGTGGTATTTATATTGTGTTTCAGTACATCTGTTTGTCATTTAATTGAGAGTCAAACTGGTGCTGAACTCTAGCAGAGGGATCTAGTACTTTGGAACAGATTACGAAACAATCTTTGTACAAACATACCCTGTCAAGACAAAGGTAGCACTCTTTTTTGTAATCTTGTAATAACTCGTGCCAAACAGGGTGCTGTTTATACCAAATTTCAATTACAGGACATGTTCAATATCAGTGAAACTTACAAACATTCGAAACATTCTTTCAACTTACGTTTGAAATATTGCCATGAAGCGGCGTCGGATGTCGCCATTTTATTTTTTATATCTACCGATTTTTCTCAGTTATTCCCGAAAGGTGTGTTTTAATTTTATACGTACACAGTGCAGGGCATGGATGGCAGGGAAATCATATTTTCCACTTCCATCTCATTTTAGCTCTTTGAGAATTACACCGATGGTACAAATGTTCATTTCTGTCATACAATTCAATATACGTTGTATATATAAAGTGGAAGGGTAAGACGCTCCGGGTTTGATCTCCGGCGTTTCTGTATGAGATTGGGCTGTTGCGGCCCGTCCAAGGTCGGTGGTTTCTCCGGATTCTCCGGTTTCCCCCACCTCCGGACAGTACTGAACGCCACCTCCTGAGCCATGGAGAGTGCCTGGATTGATTTTTATGAATGTTTGTGCAATCCATGCATGTAAAATATATAAAGTTTAAAGCTTTTCTCTATTTGTTAATGTAAACCATATGCATAATTCACATTTATATTTCTGTCAACATTTAGTATTTGAAAAAAATACGTCCCTTTGTTTAAGGAATAAAGACCCACTGGTTCTGTACTGTAGCAAAGGATATATCATTCGTAATATTATGATAAATCACGGAAACCAAAAAACAAACTACCCAGTGTCGTCAAAGTGTCTTCTCTTCTTCGTTAACTAGTAAATACGTTCCTAAAGTGCTGTGTTCTTTTTGCTGTTTAAAGTGTGAGAGATTCAAATATAAAGGCTGAAGTACTACTCTTCTTTGGCTCCATTGGGTAGCTAATCTCGGACCCTGATCCCAATGCTCAGCATGAATGAACCTTATTACTTATTCGAAACTTACTCCCAGCTCAACAATGAACAGAGGTGGTCTGTTATATATCAATTGTTTTTCAACAGCTTTTCTCAGTTGGCATATACATGTATTGTATTCATACATGGTATCATTCAAGGTTGTGACGGCGCTAACGATATTTAACGTATTTCTTTCGATTTTAGCACATTGTAATTCTTCTTTTATTTATTGTTGATTTTTAATCATATTTATTTCAAATGAACCGTACAAGCAACACAGCTTGCTAATGTGTGTACTTTTCATTAAATACATATATATGCTGACATATAATTTTATCAAAGATGTATATGGAAACAACGTTATGTACATCACACACATGACATACATCATTCTGAACATAAGGTCATGAATATAGCCTGAAAACACTCAAAAATTAGTTCCCATAAACACCTTATAAGCATATAACTTAAGCATTTGTTGTAATATGCAAACTTGAGACAACACACACACATGTATATACATACATAATTACATATTTACAGACATACATACATACACACACACATACACACACATATGGTTTATTTGTACTCTTTAAAAATAAGACTGAAACCTCTTGTGCACCGAATCCAGAAACACCTGTTTTGACGGCTGGTGTTGTGGTTTGTAAGAAAAGGTCATTGACAAACTTTTCTATGGATTAAAGACCACCTGCCACCTCTGAGACCAGGTATAAATTGTGACCAGATCGTTGTTGAGTGAATTCGCTGAGCTGTCTGAATCAACATCACGTTTAGAAGACAATTGTCATTGTCATGGAGTGGATATCTGTCCTGATACCATTTGTAATATCATGAAAGTAAACTAACACAATAAGATGAAAGAAAGTTACAAAACGTATCATATCAAAAACATGGCTGGAGTCATTAAACTGGTATGCAGGACAATGAGGCGGTAGTTAGTATATCCAAAAGTACACAGTCGTTTATGACTGAAAGTCACCGTACTGTATACGTGTAGCCGACCGGGGCGGTTAATTTGGCCTGCTACTACACGGGTCCATTGTCCCGAATTAATTAAGGGGCGGGGGGATTCGTGACGACAACGATCTCTCAGACAACGATTAGCGATCAGACAAAAAGAAGTTAGTCAATCAATTTGGTTATATAAAAGTTATTATCAAAAGAAGTACAAATTCTTATCCAAATATAATCTAACCCGGTTCCCGTTCATATGTCCTTGTTGGAGAGTGCTAAGTCACTGCTAACCATCTCTACAGCCCCTAGTCAAGCAATAGTTACATGCTTTGGTTATCCAGCCGCCATGCTGGTGCTAATTTGGCGGGGTCACAATCCTTCTAGTGTTTTTCAGACTGTTTTACGGCGTCCGTCTCACAACCAACGATATCGGTTTAAGTGTTCCTAGTCTCTAGGCCAACTCGCTCGTGCCTACTTGGCAAATGCGCCCCTTACATTCTCACAACATGGCAACCTCGTCCCTAGGATGGTCTCGCCACTTATGGCGAAAAAAAACCTTACACTTTTCATATATATTTCCCATTTCAGAAAAAAAATCTTACAGGTACTATATGGATCAGCTTTCGTTGGTTGAATCTTTACAACATTTTCTATAGTTCCTACAGAGAGCTTTTTGCTTCAAGTTATTTGAAATCTTTAAACTGAAATTAAATACCCGTAGATAATTTTACCACGGAAAATCTATGCTATTATTGACGGTGGTAGCACTCGTTCTTTAGTCATGCCACTCCTCCATGGCCATGCCTGAGATATGCGTGATCTGTAAATATTCTGATTGGGGAATGAAATGACTATGGATTCAGTCAATTGATTCTAAAAAATACATGTCTTCGGAATTTTAAATGTGGTCAAAGTTTTACAATTTGATGTATTTGCCTACATGATGCTATGTTTGATACTAAATATCTCTACAAAGGCTGCAGTCTTCAGCACTAATTTTCTCAACAAACTGATTATGTGAATCTGATGTGATTTTAATCTGCAGGTGGCGCCACTTATAATGACCTATATAGTGCAGCCTATAATGGTCTAAACCTTGTTTTCAGCTAAGCTTAGTAAGTCATCTGATCTATATTGATCACCCTTTGTCCGTCGTTCAGCCGGCCGGCCGTTAACAAGGCACAACTCGTCATCGTTAGGCCTATAATATTCTAACGTAAGATTCTAAGAGGTCATCGGAAAATGTCCTTGGGAACCTGAAATAAGGTCACCGTGGAACATACTTTGCGAAATATAGGAAAAAGATGTCATATGACCACCCACATAGTCAGACAGGGTGCAAATTTGGCCTAGAATCTTCTGACGTAACATTCATGGAGGTTTTAGGCAAATTTCCGTGGAAATATGAAATTAGGTGACCTATATTCTGCGACCTATAGGAAAAAGAGCACACAGACAGTCAGACATCGCACAAATTGTATCTATTAGGCCTAGTATCTACTATGCAATATTCAGAGAGGTTCTAGGCAAATCTCCTTGGAAACCTGAAATTAGGTCATGGTGACATATATTTTGCGAGCTACAGACCGGAAATGTGATTTTAAGCAACCAGACAGACAGGTTACAAATTTTATCCATTTTCTTTGGAACCCTCTTTTGTAAAATCCTTGGGCTCCTTGGCAAGATTCCTTTTAATCCTGAAAATAGGTTTCTAAGTTCTTATAATACATGTTGAAATACCAAAAAATATACAAAATTTTATTTTCCCTCCGTTTTATAACCTAGTAACATTTGCGATATGCTTTACTTACATACGATATAAACCATTAATAAAAGAAATGTGCACCCAATCAAATTTATCTGAACGTCATGAACCAATGGCCACTGGTTTTTCAAGACAAGTAAAACATGATATTTGTAGTTTCTTATCATAGTCTCTGTTCGTGCACCAGATAAAATATGATCCAAATGGATTTCCCATATTGTCAACGTTCTTTTACTGCCGTCGCCATGAGGGTATGCGCTCATCTCCATTCATGTATGCAAGTGAATGTAAGATTTTAACATAATGTCTCGCGTAATGCTGAATGGATTTGTCCTCAAGGAATAATCACAAATGTATGGCCACTCATGCACGAGTGAACCTAGGAATAGTGGACCGAATAAGTGGATGCAAACAAGGGTTGGAGAGCATTCTGCAATAGGGACCTGGCGGAATGGCGGAAACTTGTATTCTATAAAATGCAGATATCTGTTTAATCCCTTTTGATTTTGCCTGATGTTGAAAGATGGTGGTTTTGTAAGATAATATAGATTAATAAGAAACGTCTCACTGTCATATACCCACATAAACAGATCAAGTCACAGATTGGTGCAGGATACGACAGAACGCTTCCGTTATTTTCCCACATATTAGGGGCGGATCCAGGATTTAGGAAAAGAGGGGGGGGGGGCCAAACTAGGAGGACAAATGAAAACCCTAAGAAAAGGTACTCAGGTCTGAAAAGGGGGGGGGGTCCAGGCGGCAAAATTGTGTCTGAAGCCCTGAAAAAAACATAGTTTCTGATGAAAAAAAAGGGGGGGGGTCCCCTTGATCCGCTACTGCATATATAATGCTGTTGTGTTCCCCGTATATATCTGTATATCCCTAACTGTTAAGAACATCCACATAGTCAATATCAAATGATCCTAATCTGATAAATCGTATTTCCGATAAGGAAGCAACACCATTTATATAAGCTGAGCTTATACCAAATATTCATTTGGTTTTCTATATTTAAGTGAGATGATGACTCACAGCAAACCGCAGTTAGCCAATCAATTTGTTACTCTTATTTTATTGTTTCCGTAACCTTTTTCATGATCATTTAAAGGACTCCGGGACGCGCCTTTTGGATTTGATCAGACAACTCATAAATTGCCCTCGCCCATTATGGGAAGTTTAGTGGTATTGCAATGGAGTCTTCATGTTTGTCTGTGTGAATGTCTGTCCAGAGCGGTAACTAAAAATAACAGCAAAATGTCACTTGGAATTTTTACCCAAGTTATGACTGATCATTGTGTATGTACTCCTTGAAGATGATCCATATATGGAATCCAGATTTTAGATATTACATTGTCTACAGGCCTGTAATTCTTATTTAAGAGTTTGCCCTCGAAACCTTGGTCAGATCTGACCAAAGTGGTTCATACCATTATTCGGTGTTCCGCATAAGGACATGGGGAAAAAACCCTACATGTTACGCATGATACAGTTGAGTTGAATCAGTTGAGATATAATTGTAACTTAATGTTCAGTTTGTATGAAAATACTGGCATTTACTCTCAAGAAATCCTGATAATTGTTACCTCAATCGGCTCTTGTTTACAGCCTGGCAAGGCATGCTGGGGAGGCTTAGGATGGCCAATATTCTTAGGCAACGTCATGGGGGTCCATGAGGGAGCTACTATCCATCGTGTATTTTAAGTGTTTTGCAATTTTCATGAGACTGCCGTTTGGGATTGTGTCAAACCAGAATGGAACCCCCCCCCCCCCCCCGGTGTTCGTTCTTGAATGGAGGCTGAATGTGCGGGCTAATATCAGATATGCTCCTCTCGCAGCGGTTTTAAATTGCTGAAGTTGCGGATGACGCTTGTTCTGGCACACTAGGCCAAGAAGCAGACCAAAGAGAGTGAATTTCACATGTTTAAAAGTTGGAGCTGGATGCAGTATGCTACACCACGCTCTCACTGGTCTGATTTCTTTGCTCTGCGCCCAGCCTAGTTGTGTAACCACGAGAACCTTTCCATACATAGCAGAGGTAAAAAAAAAAGATGATCTGGGACGACTTCAGTGTATAGCCGTTGTGCAAGGAGCGTAGAATTTACAGGGTAAATGATCTAATTTATAATTCACTCTTCACTCCCCAGATGGCAGCAAGGTGAGGGTCTGCATGTATTATCTGACCGAGTATTTTTTTCTGTTTTCACTTTCATCTGTGTGTTGTGTATGAGATACATGAAAATTCTGGCGATGGACTTAGAAAAATATGTTTTATTAAAGCGGATTATATGTGTTATCCAAATGAATTTATTATCCGGTATGTAGTTTATGAGTGCTCTCTGATTGTTTAGGCAAACTGTATTTCCAGCAAACTTCATTATTGTCAAGCGCTCTCTATAAGTAAAGGAGAAAAGTGTCTCAAACATAAAACATTTAAAGGAGCATTTAAAGGAACATTTAAATCTTTAAAAAATATCCAGGACAGAAAACGCCAATCCCACTGCACCCAGGCTGTTTTGTTATAGCCACTTGTTTATATCATATGGGGCCCTATTTATAAAGACCCAAACACATTCCCCAAGGACTTCTTGCAGCACTTCAGATGAACCGTCTGTTTGCAAAGTGCGTTTGGCAACTAGTGACCTTTATACGTGATAAGCAGCCAACCACTTCAGGTAACATTGGTTCCGTTTATCAAAATTGTTGCGTTTACTAACAGCTTGTAGGCAAACAAGCTCATACATCAAACACATACTTGTGTCAAAGATTCATCATAAAAATCAACCTTAAAAGGAATTTTCACGTGTTTATGAATATATACACAGAGTAAGCAAGTAATCGCATGTCTTCTTTAAGAAGGTGGATGAACAGCTTGCTTAAACATATGGCGTAAAACGTCATCGTCCTATAAGTAAGTTCGCTCACTCCATCCCCAGGAGACTTTTCTCTGACAGGTCTCCTGCATGCTATGTCATGTTCACTATATCGGGCGGCATGCTGAAGCAAGGTCTTTTCACAACGAAGCGAGAGAACTTGATTATAGAAATATTTAAAATTTATGTTTTCTTTATTTTTCAGATAAGATTCTAATGAGATCAGAATATGAACAATTAAACCGATTGTAAAGATGGCGGAATTCATGTTAAAATCGGTGAGTAGCTACTAAAGTGATTTAGATAAGCATTTACCAATATCAGTGTCCTGGCTTGATCAGATATTACTGTTTGCACAAAACTTATTTTACGGGTTATAAATGTTTAGATTTTAAATGATTTATGAATCGTGAGGATATAATTATAATGATAATTCCTCACGAAAATGCCAAGAAAATGACCATCTTATTTTGCTTTAGCACTTACACTGCGTATAAGTATACATCTATTTTTTATATCTGTTTACATTCAAATTTTTATATAAATAATTCATGTATGACATAAACACTAAAATAGGTGTGACAGTTATGTTTACTCTGATGGATTCGTAAATATCACCACTAAAGTAATACAAATAGTTTATAGATCAATGGAAAACATGATGTAATGACTCCTAGCTCAACCTGGATCTAAATTTACACACAGGAACTGCGAGACATACGACAGGAGCTGGTACGAGCTCTTAAGGAAGGCAAATTTCCGGAGGCTCCGGAGAGGTTCCGTCACGTTGACGTGGAGCTACAACACAAGTATAAGAAGCTCAGACTCCGAGGGATAATCAAAATGAACGCAACTGTGAGTATCTTGACAATCGCCTGATAAAAGAACAAAATGAGAAACAGACATGGTATTTATATTTTCCCGGCCCTGAGGATTACAGATTTATTTGTTTTTTTTTGGGGGGGGGGGAGGGGAGGGGGATGCCATAACCACCGGTTCTGTTTTAAACCTCATCCGTGCTGATCGGAGGCCTTCAGAGGTTGATTATTTTATAATTATGTCAATATTTCTTCCGAGTGTAAAACCCAGTGATTATACCCCACATCTCGATCTCCAATATGGCAAGAAGAAGATATTTATAGCCAAATGTTATAGAATAGCACCTAATATCTATTGTTGTGTACGCTTCAGCCGGCTCCCCATTATCGCCCAGTTCTGCTCATTTTGACCAAATCTACAATATGGCTGATTAAAAAAAAAGGACTTTGGTTCAAGTAATAGAGATTTGCACCTGAATTTTATTTTTTTCTAACATGACCTAGTTTTCAAGCTACATACAGCATATTCAGTTGAAGCTCAGTTGCGGTTACCGGCGGACGGTGCCGTGGGGGGGGGGGGGGGGGGGTTGGAGGTTTCCCTGGCGATCGCCCAGTGATTGCATATAGGCCTACTGAGTAAAAATGTTGCCATTCATTCCTATAATATAAGCAGTTATGTTGAAGAATTAAAGGAGACATCTATAGGTCAAGTTAAATGGTAATTTTGGCTCTTTGTGGCAGAAATATATATCAGTGATATTTGTTACAGGATCCTGGCTGGGCTGACCGGGTAATAAAGGTACTGGAAATACTGATTATATATGGGATAGACCTGCTGAAACCAACTGACGTCAGACGTACGGACTGGAATGTCGTCAAGTTCGAAAACAGAGAGTATCAAGTAGTGATCAACCCAGTCCAGGTAAAGGGCGCTCAAAATGTTGACTTATTAATAACATTTATTTCTAACAGTTAATTTACAGTGGCTCTTGACAAATAAGACAAGTAAGATAACGCGACAGGCGCTTGACTTGCTTTGAGAGGTTTCACACCTTAAATAAACCATCTAGTCCCCCCCAAAAATCATTATTTTGAATATCAATCTATTCTGATTCTATAACTTATTCCGTCTACCGACTTGCAACCACATGGTTTGAAACCTGCCATCTTGGAACGAGAGGTCACGTCAAGACTTTGTGTTGAATGTAGATGAATATTCAACACCAGTAATGAAGATGTCATTCGTGACATTCATTAGCATAAGGAGGTTAACCTAAAGGCCGACCAAGTATTAAGGCCCTTTTTCAAGGAAGCGTTAGTTTTTTGTTTGTGTGGGAACTTTTCCAATTTCTTCCCATTTAACCAGATTTCCCTAACTAGAAGCAGGACTTTGCTACAAACCCGGCAAAAATACCCCAGTGAAATAAAATCTAATTCATATTACCACCCATTTTTTTTAGATAACCTTGAACAGTTGTTTCATTTTGTCATTAACTTGTAATACTTATACTTATAATTATCTCTTTTGTTTTATCTCTGTATATATTTATGGTAAATGAGTTATTATTAATATAATTAATATAATTAATTGTATAATTAACATTTTGCTACACATATTTTTTTTCAAAAATTAAAATACAGCTATAAGTCATTTACGTGTTTTATATAATTGGCATATCAGGAGTTAAACTCTAAATCAGCTAGGGAGTAATTGGTATAATGCGGGTTTAAAAAGGAAAGCAAGTTAACCAGCGGTATACCTATAATCTCGTCAAGCTACCTGTGACATCCGAATTTAGTGGGTAGCAAATTAGCAACCATCATGGGCAGTTTCGAGATACCATGAGAAATAATCCAGTCAGGTCTCGACGAGCGCGCTTATGCCACACAATAGTTCTCTGGGACAGCGTCCAGGCGAGACTCTATCTCCTGGGTGAGTTTGGTGGCAAGGAAACGTGTAGCGGTAATATGCACAGGAAAATATCGCTTTTTTCGGACCACGCCCAAATATTCAAATTAGAGTATGATGCTACAGCCCGGGGATAATCTGTGATCCATTTCAGATTACCTGAGAGAAAAATGAAAAACTGAGGGCAGTCTTATGTCTTTAATATTAAGGCATGCTTTAAGGCATCTTCTGTCGTATCAGATCACAGATTTTTTATTTAATCCGTGTACGAAACTACTTTCAGGGAGGGAGGCAGATTCTGGTTGACCTTGGATACAGTGAGGACCTGAAGGATGGTATTTATTTTCCGGAAGATGGTGAACCAGACAGGGATGCCGTCGCTGGCTTGACCGCAGAGCTAATGCTTGCCAAGGACGAAATGACGGCTTTCCGCAATGGCAGCCATCCGCATCACGATAACATGGCGGTCCATGTTCCCGAACCCTTTAGGTAAGTAACGGTTAAATGGTAGTCATAACTCTCATATTATAGAATGACTAGAAAGCAGTAAGAGACCACAAAATTACCCCCGCCCACATTCTGGATCTACAGATCCAAAATATGATCACATTTTAGTGAATGGTATAAGCAACAGACGAAACATGCTAATCAATGCCCAAAGAAATTGTCATGTAACCGTTTTAACCAACTATTTGTATCACAGGTCGGAGCAAATGCGGCCTCCGATGCCAGTAGAACTTTTCTCCCTTAACCGGGAAAATAAAATTTTCCCCTATCGCAATGGTTAAGGATCCTTGATAATAACATGTTATTATGATACACATAACTAGAATCCTCCTATAAAATCCTTAAAATTCAATTCACAACTGACAGTGTAAAATCGCTGACAGACTATTTGCTTTCATATATTTACCATAAGTCTAATTGAAGTCATTACCATTCGGAAAAGCTTTGTTCAATTTTCACGTCGCACGCTACAGAGCCTATTCCGCTTAGTCGCTCATTTACGTTTACTAGGCGTCTGCAATGCGTTCAGCTTCGTTATTGTGTCTCCAGGGCACTGTTTTCAGCGACAGTTTACATGTTATTCTCTGACACACACGCTGGGGATGCAGTTAACCAGTGAAGGCGTATATGGATTTAAAAAACATTTTATGCGATTGCTTTAAAAAAGATCATATCATTGTATTGGTGTGAAAAAAAATTGGGTTTTGTCTGAGAGACAACGAAGATATTTCATTCTGCTTAAACAGACCAGTGAGAAACAAACCTAAGCCGCCAGCGGTCAAGCCAAAACCGAATGTCATCAGAAGGAGAACGGTAGGGGCATTTCCGGTGAACACAGCCACGCCATCTGGCGGACAACATCAGAACGATTATGATGTATTACCATCGGGGCGGCCGAGACCAATCTACCAAGTAGGAACAATTTTGTTTACAGCAGTAAGAGATTTACAAAGGCTTATATAACTTTGGCCTTGTAATATCCAGTAGCTCACATGTCCATACGCACACGTTCATCATCGACGCAATCTCTTTTGGTATGTTTAAAGACAAAATACAAAAGCTATATGTGGGGATTTGTTCTGTCAAATCTAGCACTAAAATCTTTGTGTTCTAAATTCTACGACGTTTTACCATCGGGGCGATCCAGATCAGTCAAGGAGGTGAGCCAAGTTTACATTACAACGGAATAGATTATGCATTCAAACAATAGGTGCATAGTTTTACCTCTGCAGTAACTAGGGGTTTATATGTTTACTCCGCTAAGTTGTTTACTGTCTTAATAAAGACCGCTACCTGTGACAGTTTGCGATTCGAAATAGATCCGTTAAGACTACCATCAGATGCTTTCAGTCTTGAAAATATTCAGGTCTACACACGAACCCACACATTCAGTGATATAAATGTAAATCCATGCATATTTAACGAGGTCAAGGTCACAGCACTTTGGACGCATCTAGGCGACTTATCAAAAATCCTATAGATTTTCATGAAACTCATAATACATATTGAACGATAGAGTTTCTCAGCTGAATTACCTTCACATCAAAATATATGGCATGTTAAATGAGGTCAGAGCCGTGCCCTTGTTTCATATGTATTTCAAATGTAATGTAATGTCATAGGCGGCGAAACGGGGGGGGGGGGGCACTGAATAAAATTGTTGTTGGGGGGGGGGGGGGGGCAGAGCCCCCCGTAAAATGATGGGTATAAAAACATACACTCTTTTATTATTGAGTATTTGCACTCTCACATATATAAATCCTCTTCCGCTCGGGCGCTTTGCGCCCTCAGTACTCTGAGTACCATATATACAGGGCCGCAGCCTACGGGATTGAGGTGCAAAGAAAATATTGCAAAGTTGATATTCTGTGTGAAAATGCATCCATTGGGAGACAAATAACAATCTTTTTACAAGGAGGTACTGTTTTACTAAATAAGCATTGACCAGAATGCAGCAGTATACATAGTTTTTTCAAAATTTTCCCCACCGTGGGAGGAGGCCAGACCTTCCCCTGTCAGGGATTTCCCCCTCGAATCCGCTTATTGCCCCCCCCCCCCCATTAGGGTCAGGCTACTGCCCTTATATATATATAAATATATATATTGGGGCCCCCCAATGAAAATTTGGTTTCGCCGCCAATGAATGTAATGTAAGGTATTGCATAAACTAAATAAGTTTTATTTTCCAGAGGTGGCATCCTCCAGCTCAAGAAAGACAAGCTAAGAACCCGGCAATACAGAAAGAACTGGCCACTTTACCACGTAGGGGCGTGTTGCATCTAACCGAAGAACTTAAGCTACAGGGGCTCGAAAAACACATCGAATCAGATGACACGTACATGACTATGGATAAGACACCAAGTCCCATGTCTCACGCTAAAACCATAGGTAAAGCAAGACCAGCACCACACGAAGAGGTGATTCACCAGGGTCACGACGAACTGGACCTTACGACAGAAGAAAACCCATACGTGAGCTATAACCCACTGTTATCCCTGCAGCGGCAAGTAAGTGGTGAAAGGAGATTAGACTCGGATCATGCACCCGATCCCATATACCAGAGCCTGTCTTCAGTACGACTGGACCGAAAATTGGATACCATGTTTCCCGACGGGGCTCAAGCTGCTCCCGAAGTACCAGGCAGAGACTACGAAAAGGCACCAAAAGTAAGAAAGACCGTTGATACTTTAGAAAAGAAAAAGACTGCTAAAGCGTCTAAGGTGTCGTTTCTCAGACAGGTGATTCAGAGAGTAAGACGAAGCACCACTCTAAGTTTCGATTTCAAGAAAAGGGAAGGTTGTACTGGCACTCTTGGAAAGGAAAGGAAGCCGAGCGAAAACAAAATTCCTCGTGTGCCCATGGAAAACGCGGGAGATGACCCTACCATTGCAAGAACTCCTGAGCAAATGCAACCTGGAGATGCACCTCCTGACAAAACCGGACTTGAATTGGTGGAAGATGAAGTATTCTTAGAATACAATGAAACGAATCAAGCTCAAGTAGAATATGAACCTCTTAAAATCGTCGAAAGAAAGAATGATCCCCCAGTTTATGCTGGTTTAAATGCCGACTCGAATGACGCCATGCTGGATGACGAGGCACACAGAGCTTATACGGGTCTCAAACAAGTTGGAGCACTTGAACACACGATGATCAGCCCAGTATTAAAACGATATTTCGGAGGGGAATCCATAGGGAAAAGTCAGCTTTTATCTTTTGAACAAATGTTTGGGAATATGTCCGGTAAAAACACCTTGCAGAGTGAAACTGTGGAACATTTGTCCAGTCCAATCACCTCGAATGCCAATGCTCCTGAAAGTACATCAAACCCTGGTAAAACTCAGACAGTGACTCCTGGCAGAAAACAACATACAGATATAAAGAATAATGAGATATCTGGAGATGCAACACTTCCAGCAAACAAACATACCAAGACAACTGACAGTGTACAACTTCCAGTTGTGTCTCCTAGTAAGAATCCTGCAGTGATACGAAGTCCTGGTAAGACACCAGGCAAGACTCCCGCTACTGAAAATTTATCAGGTCAAATAATAGCGAAACAAGATACTTCAATACAAATACCAAATGCAAAGGTAAGCCGATCAGCATGTCATAAAAACTTTGTTTACAATATTAGGGCTTGCGTTAAATCTATTTTAGCTAAGACTTCCTGGTCTTGTCTTGAAGTAATAAAGTAAATATACCTGACGAATTGGCGCTGAAGCCGATTGGCCGTAAATGCTTTAATTGCCTATTAGTAAAGCCCCATTTGACTTTTGTGCGGCTGAGTACTAGTATCTACTATCTTTAAGTACACTGTAGCCTGAAAAAAAAGAAGGCTAAGAGAAAAATAAATTCTAATATAACCATTCCTGGCAAAAGGCCAGGTCCCTCAAGACTAAGTAAAACTTTTGTGGTTTTCATCTATAAATTATTTTGCTATATTTAATCAGCAGCCGTTTTCCAGTGACATTTTAATTAACATATTTACTAAAATGTTAGTTACTGAATATGACGTTATTGTATTTCATTACAAGAAGACATCTGGGCAAAGTCACATTGTCTCTGCTTGGCAGTGCCGAAAATGTGAAAGATTGTTTGAGGATGGCGTAGCGGAATGCCCCACGTGTAGTAACAATGCAAACACGTTCGGGGACAGAGGCAATCCCGGGGGACAGGTAGATACGTCTCTGTGAAAATATCCTATCATTTCACAGAATGTTCATTCATCTTAATAATTGTTCAGTTTACACTTATTAATCAGATTAAATCGTCACGAATAGATATAAAAAGAAACGTGAGCCACGGACATAGGCATTTGCAACAGTAGTTACATTTTAGCAACTTTAGAAGCACCAGAGGATCCCTTTTCAACACGCCGTTTTGCTTGTTCAATAACTTTTTTTTCTCTTACCTTCATGCCCTTAAAATATTAAAATGTAAATTTTACTTTTATGAGATTACGATATTTTATAGGCGGATAGGTACAATAATAACGATATTAATTTTAATTAATAGTTTAATTGCTTAGAACTTTGATCGAGAATGGTCCACCTTCAATTTGCCTACAGATTGTAAATTAATATCAGGGTGGTCATCGTGATGATCAATTAAAATATGCACGTTGCAGTTTTACTTTCAATTTGTTGACGGTATCCATTTTTAACCAAGTAACATTTGCTTTTTACCAAAAGATCATTTAAATTCTGATAATCCTTTAAATCTTTATCCCCTCCCTATTCCCTATTCCATTCGATATCTGGCGAGACCACTTACTTCGAAGTATGGATAGACACCATACTTTTATCAATATCAAAGATCAAATAGTACATAATCACAATTATGTTCGTGGATTGTGCTTTCAGACTGATGGAGAAATGACACCCTGTCCTTCCTGCACGTTTCTCAACCCGATTGAGAACAGTGTCTGTGAAATGTGTTTCAAAACGATAAAAATTAAAGAACTAACCAGAGTTTCTAACCAGAGAGCCGCTCCATTAAAGGTATGATATTTTCATCATCCAAACTTTAAGATTCTTCATAACATTTGTTGTGTCGCCGCCAGGAAGTTTAATATTTGATCGTTATTGGTTGGTTGGATGGTTATAGTAATAAAAAGTTTCATTTGGTTCAATATAAAATTCTTATGAATTATTTAGATTCTAGGGCTTTTAATGGTTTATGCATTTCCTTAGATTAAAAATGTGTTTTTATAATCACTCTCCGTACATATATAAACACAAAGAATATTTTTAAAAAATGTGTTGGCAGCCGAGTGATGGGAAATCAAAGAAGATATGTCCGAAATGTACAGCCATCAATGCGTCTGTTGCCATTGTATGTGGAGTGTGTGAATCCTATCTGCCTCTTGACGACAAGGACATCGAGAATCTGAGTGACCCCGTTGTTTTAGAGAACTATGCTCGATTTATTCTAGAACAAATCACTATGACCGGCGACAGTGTGGAACTGCGAGAGGTAAGCTCAATTTAATACGCAAACTGTGTTTACCTACTGGAAATGAGAGTTGTACAATACACGTATAAGCACTTTCACGGTGACAATATCACACAGAGTTTTGGCGAACGTCTTCGTCAGATGATCCACCTGGAAGCTGTGGTTGATTGAAATGAATCAATAGAATAAATGTAACGAGAACCCAAAAAAATACAATAAGCCTCTGGATAAGCCTCTGAATGCACGGGCTACTCTTTCCTACCCACATATCGAAAAGTGATATCCCGACCAATTTATGAGTTATAGGTACTGTCATTTACCTATAGACTGTATGAGAAAGTCCTAACCTGTAAAATGTGTGTAAACATTATATAAGGACTTTGTCTAATAATATGACTATGACAAATTAATATACCAACTATCACCTCGGAGAAAATGAAAAGACTTATTATGGCTTCGCTTGACAAGCGGTTCCCTATGGTAATCACCGTGTCAGTCCGTCCGTCCTTCTGTCCCTCCGTCCGTCAGTGATGCTTACTTTCGCGCGCGAACACGCTTGATCTTTCTCAAATTCACAGGGATAATTGGTCTCTATAACGTCTGCAGACCTATAGAATTACAGACCTGTCGGGATTCCAGTATGGCCACCAGAGCACAATCGGTGATTTTCTTTTGCATGATATATCTCAAACAGAACATATTTGGTCTTTCTCATATTCACAGGATTATTTGTACCTATGAGGGCTTCAGACCATTTGAATAAAAGATCTGTCAGAATTCCAATATGGCCGCCAGAGCACAATCGGCGATTTTCTCTCGCGCGATATCTCAACAAGAACATTCCTAATCTTTCTCATATTCACAGAGATGATTGGTACCTATAAGGACTCAATTCCTGTCGATTTACAGGTCGGAATTCCAATATGGCCAGCAGATGATAATCGGTGATTTTCTATTACACCCGATAATTCAACAAGAAAATGCTTGATCTCCCTCAAATTCATTGGGATGATTTGTGCCTATTAGGACTCCATTCCTATTGAATTACAGATTTGCTCAAAATCAAATATGGCCGCCAGAGTATAATCGGTAATTTAAGTATTCACATAGTTTCAGACATATCTTCTTTAATATGATTTGAAGTAGGATTTTTTCCCTCGTACACATTAATATAAACTGTGTCTGTTTGTCATATTTTAACCATAAACTGAACTATTTACCCATATGTAAACTAGTCCAGCACCACCAGAAATCCGGAACCCTCTGAGGACCATCGTCCGACTACATCTAGTTCTTATTAATATGTTTGTTCCATAATATAATAGGTTTTAAGAATGCCTACTTTACATCGATGAATCATTTTTTCGTTCACCAAAAGTGCACAGGTTTTTGTACGAAGACGAACCTGAAATTTAAATCTAAGTAAGGTCTGTATTTCACGTTTTATGATTTTTGGATAATATTAAATGTAGTTTACTATCTATGTCTTGTTTTATAAATATTATGCGTATCTTACACATAAAAAGGTAGAGGTCAATTTTTCTCCTGATAACATTACCAGATCCTGAAAATGATTGGTGGACCGGACATTGAGGAGAAACCAGTTAGTTCAGAACATGTGCAAACTGGCATCGCTGGTGAGTGCAGCCGTTGTACATACTTTAACGTCCCCGGGGCAACCACATGCAACATGTGTGGAAGTACCTTGCCAGACAGATCACAGAAGAAACATCAGGATGAACATAAACAATATTACGACATTCTATTTGCAGATGGCAAGGATACCATAGCCGTTATCAAGGTATGGGTTGAAAGATGTTTGGTAAATTTTATCTAATGTGTGCTTACTGGCCATAGCTTCATCGTTCAGAGTTTTCAGACATGCCCGACCTTTTATAGCGTGGATGTGGCCGTGGTGTATCCTCACCTTTTGCTGAATACATGATTGTCATTTTATCATTAAAATAGGCTAATGAAAACTAGGTATTTCGCATTATTCCAGTTCGCATTAATTCGAATTGTTCCTTAAATATCAAAGAACTGTATTCTTTCAGAAATTAATAAAATACCATAACGACTGATTATTAATCAGTATGGTGTTCGTCTGCTCCAAAGACATTATGGTTTTACGTCATTAAAGGCTTAAATTTAAAAAAAAAATACAGGTGTATAAATTTGTAGGGCAAACATTTCACTTCTTGTTTGCTTCTGAAGCGATACTGCTCCCTGTCAATTATTATACACAAATTGCTTGTTGCTTAAGTCTTGCTTGAAATGTTAAAATGTAAAAAAAAATGTCCTTTCAACATGTCGGAACAACCCTCCGACGTCCATCCCCCTTGCAAGTTACGCAAAGAGAATTGGGTTTTGGATCCACCACTGGTAACATTATTATGACCCTATATTGAGAAAATGTGTGTAAGGTTCAAACCCCTTCCGTCTCCCCCCCCCCCCCCCCCCAACTTCCCCCCCCCCCCCCGAAGTTTCACCCCGGACATCAAGAAAGTGATCACCTGTGACGTGAAAGTTAAGCCAATGGGTAGAATATTTTTAAGATATGTTTTACCTGTTTTTTTTTCACAAAAAAATCAACTGACGTCATTGGCGTCTCCCATGTCGGTTTGACAGTTGGCCATTTGCGTTTTACCGAATATATAAAGGGTTGAAAAGCACAGCTTGGTTGAGACACGCTCGTTAATATGTTACCGGTTCATACTGAGTGTACGCCGATCGTGCCGATTACACAGTCAGACAATTTTAACCTATCAAGTGACCAAACACAAAATTAAGTCTCATATTTCCATATGTTGATTATCATGCATAAGCTTACCATTCTTGATTTCTTTGTTTTGCACATTCATAATGATGTTATGCATTTTACATCTTTCATAATATGATTTGCAATATTTGCCTGTATTCTTACAGGAAGGAGATCGCCATGGCTTTAGTCCTGAGGAGACAGTTTTCGCAGTCCAAAATTGTGGAGCCACAGCCCCGATTGACTGGCTGCGTAAAAATTACCAACACTTGCTGGCTGACGTCATCAAGAGGACGGAGGATGCAGACCTTGCATCTGCACAAGGGGACGGGGAGGCTGTGGCAGAGAGCCTGACAGGGATCACAGTAGCCGAGGCCAGAGGCAGTATGATAGACTGTACAGGAGAGGTGCAACAGGCTGTACAGCAATGCATCAACATAAGACTCGACATGGTACATACAACAATACATTATACACGGGCTCGTTCACATCCACCTTCCGTCTCTCTTTCGCTCTCTCTTTCATGCTATAATCAACTATAGTTGTCGACCTAACAATCTGAATCGCATTCGCTAACACATAAAAACTATATGATTTGTCTCAAACGTTTGTTCATGAAATGAATTAAAATAATGATAGCCAGTTAAACATACCTCTATCTGAATATTGATCATTAATAAATTGAAAAAATATTTTGCTCATATTGGGGGATATAAAGAAAAGGTAAATGATTTTTTAAATAATATGAACATATGAAGTGACACATAAGCAGGAAGGTAAATTATTTTTTTTAAATGTCAGATGGCCAGTCTTTGTGTTTTGTATGCCATTACAAATTACGCCGGAAAAATCTTTTTTTTTGTGACTTTCTTCATTTGAGATTTTAGTGTTTAAATTTAATTCCTAAAAACCTGACAATGTACCCCCTGCTTTTTTACATTTTAGATCAAGGTTTTAAGAGAGTTTACCTGTTTGGAAGTAAAGGAAATCCAGAACATGCTGAAGAAACACAATGGAAATATCATGCAGATTTACCAGGAAGCTACGGTTCAAGTTGCAGAGGTCTTTGCAAAAGCATTATGGGAAGGCACCCCAGGCAATGAAGCAGATGAAGCAATTTCCCCAGCAGATGAGGTTCCGCAAAAACAATACTGCATTCCTGAAAATGAAAAGATTGTGTCAGTATTGACAAACCGAGTCATGGATAAAGATGTAAGGCAATAAAAAATATCCCAAATCATATCTTATTATCAATTAAGAAATTAGTGCTAAAAATGATTTCTTATTGCGAGTAACTACATTTTGTATAGGCTATAATAATGCTTTAATGTGTTGATTCTCACGAATAATTTTAAAACCACGAATGCAGTATTAGGTTGATCTTCTGATGTCTTGTGTTTTCACACACACATACATACACACACACACATATATATACACTCCTCGCCTGTCGATCATCTCAGTTTACTGACCACTTCAAAATAACGACCACATGTTCACGGTCCCTTTTTTGCCCAAAATAGAAGCTCAGTTTTCGAGGTCCCATTGGTAGTCGTAATTTCGAGGCTTTACTGTATATATATATATATATATATATATATATATATATATGACGATTTTAGGCCTGTATGTATAGACGATTACGTTCGACTTTTCAGCGACGTACCAGGTTGGCTCTTTTTGAATGTAAGTTGCCGGACTGGGTGAAGGCTGCAGCTGCTGTCTCAGTGCTGGAGGAAGTAACCCTGACAGATTATGTAAAACTGGATGACGTACTCGAAGCCGTGTGTGCGTGTTCATCGGTAGAGGGAACCACAACATACTTACAGAAGGAATGTCAGAGCTGTTATAACCTTTTCCCCATGAACAACGTAAGTACACAGTCGTTCGTGAGGTACATTATGAAATTCTTGTTTACTAAAACAATTATGTACACAAGTGTGGTGTATGACTGAAGACTGAAGAAATAATTCATTCACTCGGGATAGGGAAAGGTCCGATCTTATGGTCCCAGTTATGTCTTATGAATTTACTTTACTTCTTAGTTCGGACTTGTGGTCCGAGTGAGAATTTATTATTAACATTACCTACAAAGTGTGGACTTGTGGTCCGAGTGGGCACTTTCTAATAAACATTACTTACTGAAGGTGGACTTGTGGTCCGAGTGGGCAATTACTAATTAATATTTCCTACTAGGTGACTTATAAGCTTTTTACAATATACTCACAAAATGTGAACTTATGGTCCGATTTAACATGAAACAATATACATACCAAGTATGGGCTTATGGTCCGAATTTGCATTTACGAATTAACATTTAATAGTATACTAACTTATCCCTAATGTTTATTATTTACTAGTGTTTTTTTAAGAAAACGAAAGGCTAAAGTTACCTATGACCTCACATGTTCTGCATATGTATGTGCGTATAGAGCAGTGTTTAGAGTAAAAATATTTATCCTTTCTTAACCCTGACTAAACATGGATTTAATTTGAGTACAAAGGAAATAATTTATACATACATACAATCTGCATCCTAAAGAATGCAAGCCTCAGCCATCGGTTGGGGGGGGGGGTCTCTATGTATGAAGCCCCTAGAACGTGTTTGTATTTATTTATTTGGCCTTTATTTCCAGGTTGATTCGGGGATGAGTGACTGTAAAATTGTGAATTTTCCTTGATGACATTCATGAATCCGGATCCTAAGCCAGATCCACACTAAAATCTAATCGATTCTTCTTTGGCCTATTTCCGAAATGCCCTGAACATTTCCTGAGATTCCGTTCTTGACTGCGTGAGTTATTAAGTGAACGGACATACAAACCACACATGAGTGAACGGGGACGAACGCTTAACTCTTCTGGCGGGGGCAATTAATGTAATTTTACTTTATCATTTTTCATTTTTTATGGAATAATTTCAGGTCCAGACACTGAACACGTGTGAGTGCATACTTTGCGAGGACTGCCTCGTGGAATGCTTTTCTTTTGCTGTCAAGTCTAAACAAGCCGGGGAAATGTCGTGTCCGGTGTGCAGCAAACCAGATCTAGGGCAGAAGAACCAAGATGCTGAGGACTACTTCTGGATACTGAATGTCCTGGTAAAACCATCTAGTTGTCACAGTTGATAGAACAACCTTGCCATCAATGATGTGGTCAAGTCTACGCCATTCGAGTCCGAGTGCAACTCTTCGTCTATACCACACGATTCAGAGTCCAAGCTCTTGAAGTTTAAGTCCACGTTCTTCGAGTCCTAGTCATTCGGATCCCACGTCCAAGTCATAGTCCGAGTCCAATACAAAAGTCCTAAATAAGAGAAAATTAAAAATGAACTTTGAGATTATCTTTTGTATTTTCATGTTAGTTTAGACATGCTCTTTACTGGAATGTTTAATTACATTAGGCTTCCGATGCAAAGCTGAAGCTTGGGATACATAGTTTTTTTTATCATATCATTGTATTTATTTATTTTATATGAATTATACAACTAATGAATTATAACTAATCTAGGCACTCCAAATGGCTCAGGTGGCGGCGTTAGGAAGTGTCTAGAGGTGAAGGAAACCGGAGAACCCGGAGAAAACCACCGGCCGTGGACCCCTACAACCCACTCTCATGGCCACACCGGGAATCGAACCCGGTCGCCAGCGGAGAGAGCCGAGCGTTTTACCCCTCGACTGTCCAGGCCACGACAGGCCTCGTAAATGTATTTTTAAAAAGTCCCCATATGAGATCATTCTTTTTTCTAATAGACCCAAGAGTCCATGACCCTCGATTCAAAGTCCGAGTCAGAGTCCCCTAAAAAGTGGACTCGCGTCCGGACTGAATGCAATCAGCTTGTTACTCTGAACTTGTATCCCTGAAGGCAGGTTACTGTGATCTTAAAACACATATTATGTCACAAACCTGTATTAAGTATTAGGCAAACATTTGCTGTGTCATAAACACTGGTATAATTTCCATTCAACATTGCACATAAAGACCTTATTTGCATCAACTGCATAAAACATTGACTTAATAAATATGTTTCTGCATGTATTAGAGTTAAATTGATAAACCCAGTATCATGACTTGATACCTTTAACTTATCTGAGGAATTTAGGATACTTACCCAAGTCAGCCTGCAGAGAAGAAAACGGCAGAGCCTCGCGCTTAATAACAGGGAAAACTGACAAAAAGAAATTAACGGTTCAAGGAAACACTTTCATATGTAGGCTAATAAATATACATAGTTGTACCGACTCCAACCAAATTTGAAACAGACGGACATTTCTTTAATATTAACTGTTCGGTACAAAATGCGCCGGAATAGAAATCCAGGAGCAGTATTTTTATGAAAGTAGCGTTTATTCACACACACACACACGCAAAATAATATGTAAATATAGGAAGTAGCGACTCCGTAGAATATTTATTTTGTTGCCTTAATCTAAGGTAGAATGTTAGTACCTGAAACTTCAAACAAATTTCAATCTTAGGTCTTCAGCAGTGTCTGGATATTGTATTAATGATTGCATTATCAAACGTTTGATAGGGGGTCTGGACAGCCGAGCGGTTAAACGCCCGGCCCTCTCCGTTGACGACCCAGGTTCGATCACAGGTGTTGCCATGAGAGTGTGTTGTAGTGGCCCATCCAAGGTCGGTGGTTCTCTCTGGGTTCTCCGGCTTCCTCCACCTTTCTCACCACACTGGCGTAATTTGTATCTACTGTGAACTCGCCTTTAAGACCGGACCTTTCATTACAGACTCGAACTGTCAAACTTCTGGTCGACGGAGCCGGTGCGGACATAGGTTCGGTTATGTGCTGTGACCGGCTCGAGCATCACTTCACTTCAATAAAAAAGTATGATATACTCATATTTCAGGTATACATATGAAAGATCTTTGTACTGCATTTTTTTACAGTTACAAAACCGTTTGCCGAAAGAAGATTACCAGCTTTTTGAACAAAAAGTTCGGGACTGGAACCTGGCAGATTCCGACGACTTCCGGTGGTGCTCTCATGTGAGTATCGCGGGTCATCTTTAAAACCATCTTTTACTTGAGGTACTTTAAATAATGAATCGAATTGTTTCACATAATGTCACATATACAGACATATAATAGGCGACACACACGCATATAGATATTAACATTTGTATATGTATATTATATCCAAGTTCATAACATAAAATAAATTTCGGATTCGTTTTAGATCGTGTATTCGTTTAGCCAAACAATCATTCATGATAAACATTGTTTTCCCATTATTAAGAGACTAAATAATATCTGTAGGTTGTATTAACCGAAAATTTATACACAAGTGTGGTTTACCCTTTTTTGTAAGATATGATCGTAGTTTACATATGTTCATTATTTATTTACTTTTATCTTAAAGAAAGTGTTGTCGTATTTTAAAGTATATATCATAAGGACATGACATTATCCACATAGGATTGCATCCACCTTACCGTATTCTTACCTGACAATTAAAATGTTTCCGTTTTATCAATAAATGTTTGCTTCATATTACAAAAATGTTATCAATATTAGATATTCACTATGACATCATGTATTTGTTGCAGGGGACATATTTTATCAATTTGGTATTGTGATATTTGATATGGTATATATGGTCTAACTATTTGTGGGCATTATAATGTTTGGACCTGTTGTCATTATAGTGTGATAATGGATTCATGGTTGGGGATGATGTACCTCGCGGTAACGGACACAAGGTCGAGTGTCCTAAATGCAACAAGTACACATGCGTGGACTGCAAAAAACGGGTGAGTACACAAAAAAACACCATAAAAAAGGGACAACAAAACTAGTAACATGTAAGCCACGTTTGATTTCACTATTTTGATCTGGTCAATGTTTCCTTTTTATTTGAACTAAAACTTCATAATTTGTGGTGAGATAATCATTTAATCACATTTAATGTCACTCACGTTTTCACATCTTTAGTTTTCACAAATGGATCATGATGGGCCATTCGTACGTTTGTGATGCATAAAATGAGTGTTTTTGTCAGTAATGCAATTAGACTTTGCTTAAGCAAATAAGTTACATTGTATAAATGTATTTAGAAAATAGCACTATTATTAGTACATAAAATATTCATGCATTAAAATAAAAAAAAGTGACTCCATATTTATCCGACGCTAACCCAAATATTATTCAGTCAATTAATATAATTTTTTAAAGCAATAACTGTTAGTAATAAAACGACACAGAAATTAGTAAAAAGAAACTGGTAATTTGCAAAAAAAAAAAAAAAAGTTTCATGATTGACTAGAAAAGCACTCAGAGAGCGCAGACCTCCACCAAGGCAACTCATTACCTCCATGTGGCATTGTCAAAAATGTCGCATTTTCTCTAAAAAAAGATTCCTAGATGCAGATGGTGACCCAGATCAAGCCCCAAAGTTAATCAATTGTTCGTTGTATCATTGCGGAGCTGAATATTTCATTAAAATCCTTTAATAATTATTTGGGTAACGTTACTTATATAAAAACCATCGCTTATATCAAAAACATGACCGCCGCAGCCTGTGTGAAAGTAACAAGGTAAATGACATAAAGCATATTTGATTTGAAATAAAACATGTTAGAGTTTGTTTAACTTATATTTACAGTGGGAAGAAGGACACCACGAAAGAACGTGTGACGAGTATGAGGTATACCTGGCCAGAGTGGAGGAGAGCGGGGATATGCCTATGATCCAACTTGAAATTAGTAAGCATTATTTAAAGTGACATGAAACTTTTATTATCGTATTTGCTTGTGTTACATCCATCCTTTCGCATATCAGTGGGAATACAATCATAGATCATCCCAACGACACACATCTGCAATCGCTGGTGCCCGCACGCACTCACACCCACATGTATCAATGTCTCGAAGCCGTGAGCACACACACGACTTAGTACAGGCACATATAGTGGGCTGGTAAACCTAACTTGAGTTGTGATACAAGACATACGGAAGAATGTGCATTCAATGGTCTTCCACGATGTTGCATTCATATCTTGGTAATCATCCCATAATCTTAACATTAGGCTACGAATGATAAATTAACTCAAAAGAATACATGTGAACTCACAACCCAATTTAAAACTCCGTGTATATTATAACGAGTAATTTCCTGTATCGCGTACAAGTTGGCTGCTGTCCAGAAACCCGTACGAGCCATTCTCGTATTCTTGCGGTCATAAATACAACAAACATGCAGATGAATTTGTCGAATCGCTGAGTTAAAACGAACTTTTTTTCATTGATTGCAGGTGTTGTAAGAAAGTATATCGAAACATTCAAAGTATATTGAAACTGCTAACGATTGGATTGGTTTAAGTCAAGTATGAGCGGTCTTGTAGGTCATGAAGCGTTGTCAAAAATGACGAAAATATTTGCATCCGCATAGCGCCTTAAAGTGCTTTCCTCGCTAAAGGATATAGAGGCACTCTGACTACCAGTACGCTGGTCGTGGACTTTCTAATGTCAGAGGGCCGCAATGGCGCTACCTTGTCTCTGTCAAATGTATGATGAGCATTGGCCAACTATTTCTTCGGAGATATCAGAGAAAATGCATTAAATGGGCGGCATTGTGGTATAAGCTTGTATCAATAATGGTTCTACGAATCGTTACCCAATTTTACGAACATATACCCTAATCTATGTAGATGGCAATGTCATTGCAGTGGCTTTAGGAAGTATACTTGATTCTAGCAGCACACCTTCTGCAGAAAAAAACAGTTAATAAGCTTATTAGGCATGATTCACAAAATAAAAAAAACACGTAACCACACACAAACACACACAGAGGGAGAGAGAGAGTTGTTTAGAATGATCTACGGTCTTCTATAGGTATTTAACAGCTGTTTTGAATTTCTAATAATCGTAAATATAAACTTTATATAGTTTACATACATTTTACAACCAGTTATAATAACTAAAGCACCCACAATGGATGGCTCAGATGGTGTCTTTTTGTAATCTGTATTGATGGGGGAAACCGGAGTACCCGATGAAGACCACCGATCTTGGACGGGCAACTATAAACCACTTTTATATATCCTCGTTCATGATCGAACCCGGGTCGCCAGCGGATGGCGCCGAGAGTTTTCCACTCGACTGTCCAGGCCTATCGTCTGTTATTACTTAATGGAGGTGATCTTAAATCTTTTATGTAATTACAGGATGTCCGAAATGCAAGATGCTTTTCCATTTAGAGAGAGGAGGGTGTATGCACATAACGTGCAAGTGCAAATATCAGTTCTGTGAGGGCTGTTTACAAGAGTTTACCAAGGTTAGTATAATGTTTCGTCATGGCGCTGTTTCTAATCACAAGTTCGATCAGTCGGTCACAAACTAAAGTTAAATATGCTTTTTCGATTCAAATTTAATAGCCAGAAATTAGAGTTACCATATATAAATAAAAATCTTATGAATCACTAATAAGAAATCGAGTGGCCTTGTATGCCGTTGATAAGAGAAGAGTGCACATTTATACAATGAAACAGAATGGATTCATTTAGGTAAAAGGGGAAATATCTAATGCAAATTCGCCAAATTACGAAAACTACCTCAATCAAGTTGACCTAAATAGTGAAGACCTAACCACTGATCAATAAGGTGTTGACCTCACTTCCCTTCTGGTTTGGTTCATATTTATGGGTTCATCAGTGAAATATAAGTATTTGTTTTATTACAGAACTGTACGTTTCCAGAGTGTAGCACAAAGAAGGGACTGCACTGTCACCATCCACGGGACTGTTTATATTATTTGAGGGATGTTCCCATTAAAAGCCTCCAGACCCTACTTAATGTAGGTACTTCAAGGTTGAATATCCATCCATTAATCATACAAATCAAGAATTATATTTTTTGTATGTATGATCTTTTTGTTTCATTCCTTGCTCTTTGCATGTATCTCAAAGTTTAAGATAATCCTAGATTGGAAACAAGTTGATTTTATTGTTATTTAGGATTTGCGTTGGTATTCGACTCGAGCAAGTATGGCACAGATAGGGTTTATTATTATTATTATTATTATTATTATTATCATCATTATTATTATAATCTTCATATATACCGGCATATTGTCTTTTATCGCTCTTGAAAGACTCGCATATTCTGGTGATCTTTAAAGTCTTTAAGGGCTTTCAATGCAGACATACTGCATGGTAACTGTTTAAACAGATTGTATAATAGTTGATAATATATCATACACATGTTCACGTCAGCACTTCACATTGCTATTAATGTATCAACAGAGGACAATAAAGTAAAGATAAATGCAGATAATTCATTTTCTTTTACCTTTATTCTTGATATATTTGTGAATATATCTTACAAAAGTTAAATCAAGGAAATACTGTGGTTGGCTTAATATGAGCGAGGTAAATTATTAAATTATCAGTTTTTGAATATGGATAACATAAATGTATGCTAATATTTACGCTACCGGCATAATATATGTGAGATGCCATTGAAGCTTTAAAATAAATTACAATTCACCTGTGCAGTCGTATTCCCGAAGGGGAAATTATCGCAAAAAAAACCTTCGCGAGCAAAAAGCCAACGACAGTTAATCCATTTAAAAAAAAGTGGTTTACTACATAATTACCTCCCAACTCGATTTTGGATTCTCACAGATGTTATATGATAAAGCATTTATATTTGACCAGGGACATGACGTCGAGTACAATACCGAGGGTAGTAATAAAGATGACAAGTGCCAGGTGATGGAGAGAAAAGAGAGCGTAGTCGCCGGAGGTACCAGTTACACCGACGAGGCGTGTGGCAACAACGTGGAGAAAGACCACGCGGGATTCTGCGAGTAGGTCACGTATGATGTCCCGGCTCACTGAATAAGACCAAATCATTAGTTCCATAAAAGGGGTAAATATTTACCTGTTAGGTTTTTCGCATTTGTGATGCAACGTGCCGTAGCGACATAGAAATGAACGCACACTGGAGGTCTGTAATCATTAAGTGATCGTGGAAGCTGCCCACATTCATGCAAATGACCGATAATAGGGAAGAGGGAGCTCGCCCTCAAATATGATTGTCGACTTTTGACAGCTATGTCCAGACTTTCCATTTAATGGTGGATGCAGTATAGAGTTATAAAATATTTATTTTGACCATCATACACCTATACACCTATATTATAATTAACATACTTTCTATACTTAAGTTTTTCATTTATTCCTTTGATGTAGACGTATATGCTCGGAAAAGTATATGTATTGGAATATTTTATTTGCAACAAATCGTAAACAACTATGGTATTTTAATTAAGCTCTAAGTTTCCCTTTTTGTCAAAAGATACCATTTGATCATTTTAAAAATACTAATTTTGGATACGCATGTAGATATTTTCTTATAGGTAAAATAAACTACACAGCAATTTAAGTTTAAAAACACTGAATGGCCGAAAGGTCTGTCCAACTTTGGAATGGTTGTTATTACCAAAAAAAGCCAAAACATATACTGCCAGTCTATTAGTTAAACGTGATGGTCAAAGAGCTATAATAATCGCGGCGGGCACTATCGAAAGATTTCCCCTTAGTACTTCGATTAAAGATTAGCCCCTTAGTACTTCATAGTGACCTGACGCTATAGAGAGCAAGTCAGGTTTTCCACCTGGGGCAGCCTACTTTACCATAGAGGTAGCCTATAAATGGGCCAGTACACTTATAGTTAAGAAGGTTGGCAGGTGGCTCTGAGGTGTTACACACATAACCGATGGCTCGCACAAAGTCTGCAATATGTGCTTTCGGGTTCTTCATCCTTTGGCATCTCTGCTGTTTCCAGGAAACATTACAAGGAGTACCTGATTAGACTCATCAACAGGGAGCGCCTAGATCCTGTTGACATTCTTGAGGTAGAACAGATGAACGCCGTGCTGAGCAGACACAAGGTTGATGTACTAAAGGAGGACGACTACTCAGATATGTCAGACTATAGGCGAGCAACCAGAGAGGTGTGTGCAACATTTTTTAATGCTTTATCCATTGAAAATATTTTTTATGCTGGTTTAACTCTAAGTGTATTTTCATCTTCAGAATTCCATTCAGTTTTTGGACTACGTGACAGGGCAGTGTCACAAGTTTCCTCTTATTCTTTATCCTGGTGTTAACCAGACCCGGTGACTACTACACCTGCGGGCCATGGGTATGTAATCGTCCCCATGCTGGGTCATAACACCGAGGAAACACGGCTTTAAGGCTCGGCCGCCCCAGTAAGCTTGCAGAATGCTCACCCTGGAAGGGGACTGACCTCCAAAAATCTCACCGCCTCGGCTTAGATCGAACTCATGATCTCCTGGATTTGAATCCATGCAGTGCCCCCAGAGCCACGGGGTAGCCGCAGAACCGTAAAAATGTTAATAACTAATCTCCTTCTCTCTCTAATAACTAATCTCCTTCTCTCTCTCTCTTACTGAATATGTCAGATATTCTCAGTACTTGACAAAAGACCCCCGAGTGAATGACTATATAGTGAGGGGAAGTTTTAATATATGTAAGAATTTATTGTGAATCTAAATATATTCTTTTTTGCAAGGAAACTAAAGTGTATAAAATAAAATTGACCAAAGACAATAAATACAATGATCTGATTGTAGTTATAAATTATACACAATTCAAATATGAAATAGGGCTGCTCAACGTGAAATTTTGGCTGAGAAGATACGATTATCGATGGCCTTGACAATAATTGGTACGGTTTGTATTTCATCAATACAGTGTGTTGTACCTGCATTTTGTGCGTATAGTCGGGGGGAATTCGCAAGCAATGTGCGATCATTAAATATATTTAACTGATTGTCTTTCAGGCAAAGATTTTTAAATGATTATTGAAATTAATATTTCTCTCTGCACTCAACACTATTATTATCGATATGCGATTCCATTACAGATTGAATATCGCAGATTATCGCCGAACATCGGCCAGTAAAAATAAAATTTGTTTAAAGTAGGCGGCATAATGATGGTGACCTCAGTTTAAGGTGACCTCATTGAGCACTCTTGATTTAGCACAAAGTCACTGAATTTTTAACTCAAGCCTGGGGAGAGAAATTACCCTCACTGACCCTTAAACTCAATCATAAAGAGAGAAGTTACCGTCACCGATCCTTAAACTCAAGCGTGGAGAGAGAAACTACCGTCACTGACCCCTAAACTCAAGCCTGGAGAGAGAAATTACCGTCACTGACCTTTAAACGCAAAATTACCATCACCGACCCTTTCTTCTGAATCCTGAATCAATTTCTATCGGATGGACGATCAAAAGATAACTGGTTAATTGAAACCTTTACTTTTTTTCCTGAAACAAAATATTCTTACATTTTTAACGGTCACCTCAATAGAAATACGGGACACGAATAGGACAATCCCAGGTGCCAAGAACATCGTGTCACGGTGCCAGGATCTATTTCTATTTGGGACTCAGTATTTATTAACTATCTTGCATAGTTTTGCTCTTGGTGAACGAAGAGAGACCGATTTCTCATGTGGTAGTGTACCCGCTACTCTTAATATACACTGGAACCAGAAAGCGACGTATTTCAGATTTCATACTTTTAAATTCATTGAATCTGTTTACAGGCATCACGAATCTGTATATTCACTCTTTATGTTTCAGCTTATTCAGCAGTCACTTCCACTAAAATGAAAAGTTTGGAAGAACGTAGTCACATGAATCGTGTGGAAAACAATGTGAAGGCGACGGGAGGACGCGGTCACGTGACATGCTGCCAACTAATAGTATCCTGCAGAAACAACAAATTGTGATAGACTTGTATTAACCTTTGTATATTTTGTGTGTGAATCCAATAATTATAGCAGGTCTGTATTTTTTCAAATGCAATTGTATTTGTACAGTACAGAGATACAAGGGACCTTGCATTTTCATTTGCATTTAAATGCAGAGGAGAAAACATTCGATTTACTTATGCAAATGCAGTCATAAAGTGTCATTTATAAATAGTACCAACAAAGAAAGCCCGACTCAATGCAGTAACTTGCCAATAAAAATGGTTTAAGCATATACATATTCAAAGTTATTCATTCAACTGTGCACATATATCTTATTATCAAGTGGTTTAGCGGAATTCAAATGCAAATCCTTTGCGAATTCTCATTTTATGATAAATGTTATCGCATTTGCATTTGGTAATATTTAACTGCATATTTATTTGAAACATGTAAATATATGAATATGTGATATATGAAAAATCTGATTCGGCGTACTAAACGCTGGAGAGAGCGGTGGTAAGCCACATGAAGAGATTATTGTATGATTGTGTGTACCCTGTAAAGTCTTGTTAACCTTATTATGAAAGTTTTCAAATCATACATAAACGTTCGATATATAAAAAGTCAGTTGATATAACTAGTATCTGTGAAAATATTGTGTACATGTAACAATTATTACCTCTGAATAATGTTCTGGTGCTACCGCGAATCAGGACAGCCATTAAATAACTGATTAGGTGTCACCTAAGTTAGACTCAAACAAACAAAAATAGATCACACATTCCGGTGAAAGTGCTGTGTGAACGGTGGCTATAGTACGCTGGTTTCTGTCGCAGCCCAAGGAAGCACCCATCAGTGCATCACACAGTATTCTGTATGACAGTAAGGAAACACCATGAAATAGGGTCGCCCGAAACAGGTTCTTACAAGGATGTGTACCTTAGGAACTATCGTTAAAGGAACGCTGTGTGGTTAAAGACCCATTTCGTTGACCGATACAAAAACTTTTTGTGAAAGCGTTCTCCACCCATTTACTAACCACATAAAACATTGAGTAACATTCATGTATATATATATATATACAAGATGGGTTTGGTACTTAATATTTTATATGATGAATTTAGGAGATTATTATGTAATTATCAAGTCCTTTTCTTGCTCAACATGTTTATTATATTGAAAAAAAAACTTTACAGTTATAACAATATTAATGGTAAAGCGCTGACCTAATACTTTTATTTTATTTGTATTTCTCTGATTCCCCTCGAGTCTAATGTGATGCAAAGGATACATGTTATAGCTTTGCACTGACACTTCAAAGCAGAGAAAAAAAAATTAATTTGCTTAACGAACTCTGCGTTAAAAAATATGGAGGTAACGAACTATATTTTTCTGCTTTTGAAAAAAAATACAAAAATTTGAGAAAAGTTAAATTTGCAAACTTTCAGTTTGTACTGCCAATGTTTGCCCAGAGAAGCGTTTAATGATCCAGCTCAAAATGTAACCTTAGTATTGAAGACGATAACCTTGTTTGAATGTACTGTATAGATATTTTGTGAACGGGCGCTTGTAGTTCTCAATTTGGGCACTTTTTGGCGCTGTGTATAATTAAGGTTGAGTTTTCCTGTCTGTCTTGCAATATGTTCATATTTATCAGCAAACATAATGCTCCGTTGTGTACATAGATTATTTTGTTTTATGTTTATGTTACGCATGTACTTTGTTTTACATGCTGCTATTTATCACATTTCAACAAATCCCTTGTCAGATATGACCTTTTTTACTTATAAGTACCCGAGTCATTTGATTTTTACTATTCATTTGCATGATTCACTTATTTTGAAGTAGGAGCTGTGTCAAACATGTTTGATCTCCTCTTAAATCATCTGCTCTTTTTATTGAAAAAAAAAAATAAAGAAAATAAGATCTCGTACACTCATCTGAAATAAATATATATATCATTATTGTCCTTTGAGACACCCGCAGCTATACCAAGAACGTTACAAGCACAACCCTTTCTATCTTTGTTCAAAAGACAGGCGTAAAGATCCGAAAGAACAGAAGCCTTCACTCATCTCCAAAGATGCAGTACAGCTTACTGGGAGAAGGCCCGAGTCTGACAGAGATATGCATGTGGATAATTATAGATAGACCGGGTACTGATAGACCTGTCGATAACATCGTGCACTGGGTATTAATGTCACCAAACATAATGAACAAGGTACCGCAAAGCGGAGCATCCCCTCGCACGGGGCATAATTAGAATGAATCACACAGTGTGAAAATAAGGAGGGCGTTTCTCTGGCCTTGACCTTTGCTCCTTTGACCTCAAACTACATAGGGTTCTTCATCCATGGGTGAGTGAGCCATATGATTAAAATGACAGGTGTTGGTCGAACGGTTTGGCTTAAAATGGGTCCACAAGCTTTTTCAAGAAGTGGGTCCTGTGGCCGTGACCAAGCTTTGCCCCACGACCTCAAAATTGAAAGAGTTCTTCCTTCCTTGGCTGGGGAGCCATATATGCAAGATGAAAGGCTTCGGTCATACGGTTTTGCTCAAAATGGGCCAAAAGTTCTTTTCAAGAAGTTGGCCCTGTGGCCGTGACCTTTGACCCCGTGGCCTCGAAATCGATAGGGCTCTTTGTCCATGGGTGGGTGAGCCATATTTGTAAGATGAAAGGTTTTAGTCAAACGGATTGGCTTAAAATGGGTCCACAAACTTTTTGAAGAAGTGTGTACTGTAGCCGTGAGCTTTGGCCCCTTGACATCAAAATCTATAGGGGTCTTTATTCATGGGTTTAGAAGCCATATGTGCAAGATGAAAGGTTTTAGCTGGTGCATTATGCATGAGCATGAGGTGAACTGAAACAAATTATTTAAATCCTGTTATTTGACTTCCATGGGACCACAAAACATTTACATATTGGATACGGTATTCCGGACACGTCGTCAGTTTCAGCTATATTTTTTATATTAATGCAATTAATTCGTTTGGTAACATATGTTCCTGACCAATGCATGTGTTGCTCAAATTATAGAGTACCGCAGCATCAGTGACCACGCTTTTCCACATTACCCTAATCCACATAAGGGACGGGTGTTCTTTTTAGACACCCGCCGCTATACCAAGAACGGTGTTTATTAATATCATATCCTTTACAAGTACATCTCTTTCCAATTTTTTCGTTAGCCATAGGCCTAAATATCACCTTAGAACAGGAGCCTTCACTCATGTCTTCTCGAAAGATGCTGCACATTATACTGGAAGAGGCCCGAGTCAGACAGGGATATACTTGTGGATAATGCTGCTAGAAGTGGATCCAGGGGAGGGCCGAGGGGGTCTTGACCCCCCCCCCCCCCTTTCTCTGACACCACAATCTTTTATTAAGAATTTCTGACCAATTTTTGCGGCCTAGAATCCCCCTTTTTAGGAGCTTGGGACCTTTTTAGGTTTTGTCATTTGTCCTCCTTGGTTTGAGCCCTCCTTTTCGTAAATCCTGGATTCGCCCCCGGCTACTGACAGACCTTTGGATAACATGGTGTACTTGGTATTAATGTCATCAAACATAATGAATAACTCATAAATACATTGTTCTGTGGAGGGATCGTGTACAATAAATTAAGAGTGTTAATGCAGTATAGCTGGTGCATCATGCATAAGCATGAAATGACCAAGAAAATTATGTAAATCCTGTACTTTGACTGACATTGAACCACAACGTAAATGTCAGGGGCTGTATAATTATTTATAAAATTTTAATTTATTTTTTTATTACATGTAAGTAATTATATATATATTCATTACTGTATTTTATGGTGCAGACTGTCTTTTAATAAAGTCAAGGGAAGAACCTCGTAGTTTTTATTCCGTTACACTGGTAGTGGCTTGAAGGTGAAGGTCACCAGCTGATTGCACCATCAGTCTGTTTTATGTTGTAAGAAACTCGGGGTGCTATCATTATTCATATGTAGTTGATTCAGAATTCCGGAACCCTTAGGGTCGTGCATGTGCTGTGTGGTTGTAGAAAAGGTGAGCACTTGCTATGATAATTTCTTGTTCCACTTATAGGCTATGGGGCATTTAATTATTGTAACTTTAATACATGTATATTATTGGAAGGCATGTTTGGATTATCGAGCAGTTGCAGATATGTGCATGGGCATTAAAGAAGTTTAACTATTGTAACTGTAAGCAAAGATTACTTGTTTGATTTCGCCCATAATATTGCCTTGCCTTGTGGCATGAAGTTCTCTATTTTACAGTACTTCTGAATTCAATCCATGTATAGTTGGTAAATTCTGCGATGCTTTGCTGTATTTTCGACTTGGTTCCATTAAACGTTATTAAAGTTTAGCGGCATGCCATGGTTTATACACAGGCGCTTGAATCGCTATTTGTGTTGATCTTGGTTTAAATAGTGTTCAATTTACCTTATCAACAATCCCCTACCGTTTAATGAGCTTTAAACCATGTTATATCGTTTGCCAGTACTTGTTTATATAATATAACATGGTTTAAAGCTCATTAAACGGTGGGGGATTGTTGTTAAGGTAAATTAAACACTATTTAAACCAAGATCAACACAAATAGCGATTCAAGCGCCTGTGGTTTATAGCAGCATTGTAAAGGATAATAACTGTTTTGGTTTTCACCTTGGATTGTAATGCGACAAATTCATAGTTTGAAGTATACAGGATAGTTTTCTATACTTTCATACTTAATTGGAACATATGTGTATAACATTATAGTAACAGGTTGTGATTTATATTACATTTCCTCATCTTTCCTGTACTTCCATATCATTCTGATAAGAAGTAGGTTCTTTTCATTTATGCTATATCTTTACAGATTTCCATAGTCTCACAAGAGGTTATTTAATTGGGTATCTTTGACTAGCATTTATATATATAGACTGCCACTTGGAATATAGTCAGTAAAAGAATTTAATTACTGGGTTTTGGAATACAATTTGTGAACATTGGAAATAAATATTTCTTTATAAGACAGCATATTTAGATTGAGGCAATATATTTTTACTTGTGTGTTTATATAATTGGTCACTTTTAGTGAGATGTTTTTATTTTTTTGTCATACGCAGGAAACCGGCCAAATATGGGCTGCGATTCTTCTGCTCACCTGTCTCCATTTTCAATTTAATTTCGCTGCTCGCTATTTGGTCGAATTAACATCATATGCTGCTGTGACTTTCATCTCTGTATATATATATGTGAATCGGAATAAATCAACGGACATGTAATTTTATTCATTGGACTTCTTCTTCTGTGGTGTGTCAGCAGTGGTCTTGTGGAAGGTCCCTTAAGGGGAAAGCATATATTGAGCCCACGATCCCGACATAAAAAAAGAAATAACTGATTGAATACGATATTCAAGACACGTCGTCAGTTTCAGCTATAAAACTGTTAATGTCTTTTTGTCGATTCTTTCAAACCTTTACCAATTTTATTTATTCTCCAACATAAACCAACGCAATTATGCTTATCAGGGGTTGTACCTGTACCATAATTCTACATATTGTGTTCTATTAGTTGTACACATATTAGACATCAGGAGCGACACAAGTTTTACACCATTACTAGTTACGAAAAGCGAAATGGCACAAAGAAGCTACTGGAAGGGTACCTCAGCTCGACCATGCGTATATGACACTGTGACGTCAGTATTTGACGAGCACTGTCAACGAACACCAGATAAAGAAGCGTTTATATTTTATGATGAAAAGCTGCAGAGAACATCCGTCACATTTAACGAGGCATCTGAGCAGTCTCTGAGCTTTGCTGCAGGATTGTTGAAGACTTACCCCGATCTACAGCCAGGGTGCAGTATTTGTATTTACACGGAAAGTAAATGGGAATACCTGCTTGCTGTGCTGGCGGCCTTCCGTCTCGGGCTAGTTGCAGCTTTAGCCAATGTAGATGAGCATAGGGAATATGAATTACTGCAAGTCATTGATCAGACCAAATGCCGAGGCATAATTGCTGACCTTACGAAAATGGAGAAAGGCGTGTTTGAAATCCTGGCAAAGAAGAAAGACTGGATATGTACTATTTCAGATGACGCTAAGATGAATGAAAAGGGAATTTTAAGCTTACATGATCTTTTGAGGATAGGCAGAGACTGTGAACAGACCAGAAACCAGGTCCGACTGCGACAAAAGATTGTGAACTCTGACTCTCGTGCTATCATTCTTTTCTCTTCTGGCACCACTGGCAAACCAAAGGCTATTCTATTCTACCACTTCAGACTACTGAACGGAATGTACACATACTTGGATGAATTGGGATACAAAAAAGATGACAAATATATACACGACAGCCCCTTTTCTCATTCGACAGGAATAAATCTTGGGTTTTGTTTCGTTGCCTGCTATGGAGCCTCCTCTGTGAGAGTTTCGAAGAAAATCACGGTTCCCTCCAAACACGCCAGGAGTTTAACCTTTTTAAGTTTCGTAGAAAGGGAAATGTGCACTTTGGCTCTGCTCTTTGGATTTGTCATTAAAGATCTGATCCACGAGCCTGAAATAAAGCTATTCGATCTGTCGTCTTTGAGAAGTGTGGCCACAGGAGGTCAAGTCATGTCAGAGGAAAACGTAACCAAATTGCGCTCTTGTTTCCCAAATATTAAGCTTCATCACTGCTATGCGATGTCAGAGTGTTTGGTTGCAGCAAATACGAAGGAGACAAATCTTCTCTGGATGGGTATTACAGGCAACATAGAAGTCAAGGTCATCGGGCCAGACAACCAGGTAGTCCCGATGAACTCTCCAGGGGAGATATGTGTACGGTCCAACACCACTATGACTGGTTATATAATCGATGGCAAAGTGCACACTGGGAAAGACGAAGAGGGATGGTTCCATACAGATAATAACGGAATCATGAACGATTCCGGCAAGTTGTTCATTATTGGTAGAATGTCTGACATCATCATAAGTGGGCCGTCAAATGTCCCGGTCAGACCACTGGAACAAATTCTTGATGGTCACCCCAAAGTGAAGAAGAGTGCCATTGTACCTGTGCCTGATCCACGACTTGGTTATGACCTTTGCGCCTGTATTATACCTTCAGATCCCCCAGTAACTGAAACAGAGGTGCTTGATTGGTGCTCACTAAAGTTTGGAGTTGACAGAAATGGAGTTGATCTTCGGCCAAAGTTATGTGTCATTATGGATGAGTTTCCTTTATCATCTGTCGGCAAAATATCTAAAGCCAAACTGAAAGAGTTAGCCCTTAATCGATTGGAACAAATAAAATAAATGTAAGTGATGGACTAAAGATAATTCGTCTGACTAAGTTTTTTATCAGACAAAATGTTTTTTGATTATTGACCACAAGCCTACTCAAATGACATAATGTCATAAGAGCGGTCGACATAAATGACACCGGCTGGCACAGCCTTGTATTGTTTCTCGTTACCAATAGACCTTTACCATTTCACTTGCGACACCTGTCGGGGATATTTAAAAATATGTGGTTCGAGGTAGAACACGTGCACGGGAGTCAACGGCGGAAGCGGTTGCGGTGTTTCGGGTCCTGTTGCATTAAATTGAATTGACACCGATATCACCAACTATTGAACTAAGCCTGTCATGAAACGACAAAAGAATGTTGCAATATAAGATAAAACAAGGAGGGACCTTATTTTAAATTATATTTAACTTAAATATGCCTCTAATGCGAGGATGACTAGGGGAGCTTAAATATTAATGTGAAAAGTGCTGATCGTTTAAGGCTATAGATAGTAAAATACAATTAAAAAAAGCTGCGCATACTAGAAGACTGCTAGGGATACTGAAGACATGTATCAACACAGACGCAGGTTGCTGACTAAAATTGGCAGCGTCCTTGACTGCCATGAGAACCTGAATGTAACAACTTGTTTATGGAGAAAAGCTGTTTTAAAAACAATAATAATCCATGTTGAGTGCGTTACAAAAATAAGGAAGTTAATTAGGCTGCTTAAAAGTAGAGAAGATGTTTATGAACTTTCTATTCATGAAGTAGGAATGTCCCATATAAACTCAGTTATATAGCACAAAACAGTTTGAAAATGTTCTTAAAAGGTTAAAAAACATGGTTACGGTATAAAAATGTTTTGAACACTTTTTTTAAATGTTCCCTGGCCTTACCTTTTAATAATTTAATATATTTTTTTAATTGCATTTTAGTGTTAATTTAATCAAAATTGTTCTTTCTGCATATATGATTTGACAGAATTGTAGGTATAATTTAAAGCTAGCTTTAAAAATACTATATTATCGTATATTAATATTTGAAACATTACATTAAACGTTTTTAAATAGGAATTTTTCATATTTTGAAAATATATACTTTTTTAATTATGAAATTTTTTCTGATTTTTTTAAATGTTCTTTTGAGACATATGCGCAACATATTGAAAACGCTTGTAAAAATGATGTAAAAAATGATTTGTGATGTGTTGTTATAGGCTTATTCACACGTTAAATTACCAATGTCAATAAACCAATATGATTATCAAAAAGTATACAATGCTATGTCACATGGGTATACTTGCATATTTATCGGTAACCTGAAGACTCAAGACACAAAATCAAATGAACAAGATATCCTCATCTCCCCTGCACAATTCTGTCACATGCGGGCCACATGTGGGTCACCTGACCCGAACCCTACACACGACAGCGCAAACGCATCCAGTGCGCATGCTCGTACAAAAGGTCTGTTATTTATAATTGTACAGTTGTTTATAGGTTATTCGGAAGACATACGTGTCATAATCACATGGAAACCTGAAATGAATACAGTAATTCCTCATTAGGCCCAATATCCCCTGAATTCGACTTACTCATGTTTTGGTAAATCCTTTCTTAAATCAAAATTACCTTTAGGATATGTCTGCTCTGTATCAATAGGATCTTCCAGTTGCATGTCACAGTTAAGTGCTTAAAATATCCTATCCTCTGGGTAATGCATACACACACACACACATATATATATATAACTGTCAATGTGTAAAATCAGTCAATTTGTAATTTGCCTGAAATTTTCAGTAAATTTACAAATTGCCTGATTTACTCTGCTACTTAATAAAAGACTAACTTTCAGGCATTTTACAAACTGACTGAAAAATCAGTCAAAATTGATATTGAATAGTCTGTCGTTTCACATATTTCATTATTGTGAAACAGACATTGTCATTTAGCATAGCCAGCTACTTTTAAGTAAACTTTGTTCCTGATTCTTTATTCTAGGCTTATATGATTTATGAAGAATACAGGTCACGTAATATGACTAATTTAACCGACTGGTGAGGGGTAACCAGAATCATATAATTGAAATACGCAGACAATTATAACATTTTAAAATATGCATACTATATTTTACATCTAACATGCTACATCTCTGCTTTTGTCAGGACGAGAATCAAGTCAGATTAAAGCTTTTGATTTAATAAAATATTTAAAAAAGACATTCAAATGTACAGTAAAATGCATGTGGAGTGAATGATGTAGCTTGAAGAATGTTGAAGGATAACCACTGTTACATGTTTGGTTATGAAATACATGATTAATATATGCTTTAGTGAGTAACAAAGGATAGGGTTTAATCACAATTATTATAACTGGATTTGTTACTTTTAATGAGTTTGCCGCCCAGATTCTTTGATTTGAACCAAACTGTTATTACTGTTAGTATTGGGTAGTCAACTATTAATATGTCAATACAGAAGCGCCATTTGGTAGGGAACAGGGGAGGGAGGACTTTAGGGGATATACTATACTATCGACCCCCCCCCCCCCCCATTGACAAAAGTATGTCATTCTGCCATAAAAATAAGAGTTATTAACAAAAATGTGTAACAGTTTCCTCAACTATTAGAAACGTGTAACTTTCATGATTTACTCTTTTCCGTGACATTGTGCATGGTGCATGGGATCCAATTTTTAAAGCAAAAATAATGTGATTCATGCAGATTTCAGGAATATAAACAAGAAGTTTTATTGTGAAATAAAAAGCGGCAGATCCAAGGGTTGGCGGAGAGGAGTTTCTAAGGGGATGACTGCCCTATGACTTTGAGATACCAAAACATATACAGGAAAATAACCTCTCAGCCCCCCCCCCCCCAAAAAAAAAAACTTGTCATATCAGGATTAAATAAATACAGTGACCGTCGTTTTCTAAACCATATTCTTTTCAATTACATAAACTCATAAATACTGTGTCCTTTATTACAAGTTTACAAAAATATATATGGAAAAACATGGATACATGCTTTTACAAAACATAGAAAAATCATAAACTACACATACAACCACATATGTTTAGAACGCTTGTGACTAAACGTTTCATATTTCAAATAAGAAGACAATTAATATATTGATATTCTTTAATAAATGATTTATATCAAGTTCCAATTTTTCTTGATTAAATTCTAATATGTTATGTTTACTTTCAATTCTACTCTCTAATATATATATATATATATATATATATATATATATATATTCAGGTATTGTACAACTGCTCTTTCCAAATTTCCATCATCTAATTCACAAATTTTATACAATATTATTCTCATATTATATAAGCAAAATATATAAGCAAAATTTGGTTAACTAACAAATTATCCTTATTAGCAGGTACAAAACCAAACAATGTAACATAAAGTTCCCATTCTGATAACGTAATACTGCTGTCAGAAAAATATTTAAAAATTCTGCTATGAAGAGAAGTGGCTTTAATGCATTCATAGGATATATGTTGTATTGATTCTAGTTTCTACACAATATGAACACTTAACAGTGTCCTTTAGATTAGATTTCAATAAAGTTGATTTAGAGGCAAATAATTATTTAGCAGTTTATATTGGAACTCGAGAGAAAGGCATTTATACTGCAATTATAAATTGCTTCTAAGCAATAACCCCCCCCCCCCCGAGTTTTTTCTTATAAAAAAATATTATTCTTAAAAAAATAAAGTACCGATGAAATAGTTTATTTCTTTTAAATATTTGTTTGTAGATAGTTTTATTAAGTGAAGTAGTATCAGATATATTCTGGAGATCATTGGTAACATCAATAACATTATTTTTCATTTTAGAGAATCCTTAGCCACGATTTTCGTAATGAGAGGTAAATCTGTACCCATTTAAAAAAAGTAATTTCTGGTAAACTTTGATACTGACTTAAGACCTGCCTCTTCTACTTTAACCATATGTCCATTTTAGTTAAAAAATGTCAGATACATAGTTCATTCCACTCTGAGTTTCCTGTAAAATATAGCCTGCTTGATGACCAAAATATATTTATTATTCCAGATTAGCTTTCTCAAAACCTCTTGATATGTTTCTTGGATATTACTATAAAATGTAGCCCAGTCTCTAAAAACCTTCTCTATAAAACCAGTGGAATGTTACCTGGTACAGCAGTTTCTTTCAAATTATGTCTAATAGCATTAATACCACCTATTTCATCAAAATAAAATAGTGGAAATGCTTTCCACTGTTTGCACTTTCCATTTTATTTTTTTTTTTGTCTGATTAATATTGATAGCATTTATATCTGGTATTTTCAAACCTTCATTATTATTATTTCCTATTGCTGTTGCAAATAAACTTGTTACATACATGTTGTATATTATAACCATTTGGTATTGTGCACAAATTACTAATGTATAAGAGTTTTGACAATGCCAGTGACTTCAGTACTTGAATCCTTCCGTAGACTGATAATTGTGATTCTGACCAAATGTTAATAAATGCGTTAAAATAGCTTTCAGGTTTTGGAGTTTCAAATAATTGTGTTGTATGTAAAATGAACTCTTAGTATTATCAAACTTATTTAGATTAATCTATATAAAGTTACTTACTTATGTGATGTGTTCTATCTTTCAATCTACCTATCCAGGCAATCTCTGATTTATAATAATTCATTTTTATTGAAGAATATTTTGAGATAATTTCGAATGTGTTCATTATGTGCTCGAGTGATTGTTCATCGTTCATGAACATGTCCAATCATCAGGGCATATCCATTGCTTTATTTCTGTACCCTCGATATTAATACCATTTACATTTCTATTATGACGGACCAGACGGGCTAAAATTTCAAATACAAAAATAATCAAATAAGGAGGTAACGGATCACCTTGTCTTGTACCCCGTTCTACTGGAAAATACCTAGAGAATTTACCATTGTTTGTAATACATATTTCAAAGCAATGATGCATTCATTTAATCCAGTTTATCGAAGATTCTTCAAAACCAATTTTTTCGAGGTCAGCAAGCATAAAGATTGATCCAGAGAGTCAAAAGCAGCTTCGAAATCTGCAGCAATGATTATTCCACCTTTATTTTCTGTCTGTTTATCTGAAGTTAATATCACGGATTCTCCCATACACCTACCAGGAACAAAAAAAATTTGATCTTCATTTATCAGTAATGGTAAAACCTTTTTAATCTGTTTCTGATCATCCTACTTAGAACTTTTACATCAAAGTTATCAAACTAATTGGACGCCAGTACTTAATTAACTGGTTGTCCCTTCCTGGTTTTTCTATTATTGGAATGTCTGCTTGTCTGTGGCTAGGTGTCATTTGTTTAATCTCAAAGCAATAGTATAACAATTTAGTAATTCAGTTCCAATATCAGGGAGGAAAAACAAATAAAATTCTTTAGATAACCCCTCATTCCAAGGGGGTTTATTGTTTTTTTTTATTGAAAATAAGTCACAAAAGATATACATATAACAGACTTAACAAATGAAGCATGACATAAATCATACAAAACATGACATGAGTACAGCATACAAGAACATGCATGACAAACAAAACACAAAACCTTATTACATAACTATTTCTCGAGTTATTATAACTGTCATAATACATTTCATTCAATTAATCTTTACTCCTTTTTTTTTAAATCTGAATGTAACAGAGCAGATTTGACCATTTCTTATAATGCTGAGGAAGCTTTCCTCTCTTTGTTGCTATATTTTTTTTCTATTTTCCAGACTTCATTAATGAATGACATGAAGCCTTGGAATGTTGGTTTCTTTTTATAACATCTACTATTATATATGTATTTTTTAGTAACTAAAGAAAGCACATTCATCCAAACATGTTTACTATTCCTAAGTAGTACATTGCTATCTGTCAGTTTCAATGGTAATTCCCGAGAGGATTGCTCTTTAAAAAATCTTTGAATGTCCGACCATAAACTAATGGTGAATGGGCATTCCCAAAAAATGTGCATCAATGATTCATCTGTTTCTTAACAAAAAGTGCATTTATTTGTATCAATTATATTTATTTTGTAGAGAAAAGGGTATAAAGTAAGCCTTCTATGGAGAATATAATACTGAAACATGCGGAGTTTTGAAGATATAGTTGTTACGTAAATCTTAGAGAACCCCTGATAAACATCTTCATCTGAAACATTTAAATCATTTTTCCATTTTGTTATCACTTTATATGGTGCTACTTTTAGCTTATCGACAAATTTATTGTATATATGGATAGTACCTTTATTATTGTCTAGAAACATTTTTTTATTACTATTTAATTCTATAGGTGTTATTATGTCTTTATATCTACTATGTAGAATTTCCTTCCAAGTCTGTGGTATAGCTTTTAGTAAACTGGCATAGTTCAGAAAGTCAATATTACATTTATATTTCTTACGTAATTCTTGATAGCTCATGAAAAAAGCTTTCATTTGTGTATGTTTTACCAAATCTGTTATATATATATAACACCAGTGTAATAAAGTTTTTTTGAAAATAAAACTTTGTTGTGTATTTTTATATGGGAATTAAACCAAATACATTGGGACATGATATCTTCATATGTACAAGGATTATGATAATTGTAGTTAAACCAGTGATACATTATTTCTTCCCAAAAGGGAACTTTGGAAGTCATGATTTTTTTTACATCTTCAGGGGCTAAAGTACATTAGAACGAGGTTTCTCTGAGTTTGAAAAGTCCTTAAACTAACTTTCTCCATGCATCGTGAGGGTTTTTATTTAATAAACGTTTGATCCAAGTCAATTTTAATGCTGCATTTTTTGATGAAATGTGAAACATGTTTAATCCCCCCTTCTCCACTGTAGCAATTAATATTTGTCTTTTTATTAAATCTGAATGTTTCCCCATATGAATCTATATATACGTGTTTCGATCTGCTTCATAAAAGCTTTACATGGAGTTGGGAGGATTGATAAATGGTATATTAATGGAGAGAGTACACAGCTTTTCAATAATGTTATTTTACCAATTGGTGTAAGCTTTCTTGCATTCCATATAGATAAAATATTGTTTATTTTATTATTAACTGATTTGAAGTTTTCATTTACAGTGTTTTCCTAGAGATGGAAAAACTTTGATTCCTAGGATTGTTACACCATCTTCAGAATATAACATGCCTAAATCTTTAATTTTATTTTTATCCACATGGTTACCCTTTCTTAATGGCATTATAACTGTCTTGTCTTCATTAATCTTAAGACCTGAAATATGTTTGAATTCATTGAATAATTTTAATGTTTCTTCTATACTTTTATAATCATTTATAATCAATGTTGTGTCATCTGCGTATTTTATTATTTTACTCTCTACATCATCAATAATTATACTTTTTATGCCTTCTTCAGATCTAATTGCAATCGCTAGTAATTCAATTCCTAAAACAAACAAGTATGGAGATAATGGGCATCCTTGCCGGACACCTCTTGTAACAGGAAAAAAGGGTGAAGACCATCCATTGTTTGTCACACAACTTGCAATGTTTTTGTTAACAGTTTTTATCATTGATATTGTATTCAAATCAAAATTCATAATTTGTAAAATATTATATATGTAGTCCCATTCTGAATAATCAAACGCTTTTTCAAAATCTACTGCCATTTACATAGTATTTAATTTTTTCCTGTCAGCATATCTTATAAAACTAATTATTTTTTTTACATTTTCCCCTATATATCTTTTTTTCATGAATCCAGTCTGGTCTTCATGAATCAACTCTGGCAGAATGCTTTTTATTCTATTAGATAAGCTTTTGTGATAATCTTATAGTCTGTGTTTAATAATGTTAATGGTCTCCAGTTTTTCACATATAACAGATCTTTTCCCTTTTTGGGAAGTAAACTTATTATACCTTTTCTCTGAGCAAGTGAAAATTGGCCAACTTTAAAAGAATATTGAGTAGCTTTTATAAAATAATATTTAACATCATTCCAGAAGAATTTATAAAATTCAGCAGTGAGGCCATCCCTGCCTGGGGATTTACCATTTTTCATATTTTTTAAGCTGTTCAGCAGTTCATGTTCCTCTATTTCTTTCGCCCAGTCTGTATTAATTTTTGGTATTTTGTCTCTGTATTTTGACAAGAAGGTATTTAATAGACTTGTATTACTTTTGTTAGATGTATAAAGATGACTGAAGAAGTTTTCTTGTGTTTTCAATATTTCTTTAGGTCCACATATTATTTTACCATTAACATTTATTTATAACTTTCCGGTTATAGTTGCGCCTCTCTAAATTAAGGAAGTATTTAGGTTTTTCCCCTTCTTAAAACCATCTAACTTTGCTTCTTAATATGGCTCCTCCTGAGACGTGAAATTTTAAAATGAAAAAAAAAAAAAATCTGTTATATCTGGAATCAAATATTTAACTAACTGTGTGGTATTACACAGCTTAACCAATGACTTTGTTACATTGTGAATGTGAGAAATTCCAATACTGACAGTACAAAAACAAAGCAGCATACAAACATTAAACTCAAAACACAATACACAGACAAACAACATAGATAAGCAATAAGAAATCACTATTAACTTCCTAGCTCTAGCAGGTAGTAAGTGCTGCTGCTGGGTGAGGCAGAAAGAGTACCTGTATTGTAACATGGCTTAAAAAGATGATGGTTACTCGAAGGTGTGACAGATGCTTTTGCGCCTCCTACCTCTTATGGACAATATTTATGTATCAGTATGGTTCCACTTAATAAGATGTCATCGATAACTACTATAACTAGGACTCACAAATGTCCTAAAGAGTGCACATGCAGGAAATATGACGAAAGCTTAACTAATAAATATACTATAGTAAAAAGACCCAATTGAACATCTTATTAAAACAGAGTATTCAAAATTCCTCATCTGACATATATTTTGCCTTTCTTAAGGCACTGCTGTTAACCATTCTGTCCAGAAACACGTACAATATTACCGGTACTATACAGTACACAACATGATCACATTAATTATCTAGATAATGAATTAAGACTTCATGTACATCTGAACAGTATCAAATAATTTTACTGCAAAGCAGATAGTTAACAATAACATGGTCATTCAAAATAATGTTATTAATCTTGTGTATCTAGTCATTTTCTATTAAACCCAAAGTTCATTATTATTGGTAAATATTTTAGAATGTATGTATATATTTTAATAAAACTAATTTATTAATAAGCTGAATGTGCACTATACAATGTAGGGAAAGAATACTTTAGAAGAAAGAACAATATTGTACTGTTAGTTGACAGATTATATGAAAAAATAATTTCTACACAACCAAATGTAGACAGTGATAGTAATAATATCGTATATTTCAGTAATGGTAATATTTTAATATGTGGTAATTAGGTATAAAGTGTTTAAACTCAAATTTAAATGAAACACCAGTACCTTGATGCATCAACTAAAGCCTATTAAACTTTTTTGAGTCAAAGCATAGTTCTTACAGCCATCAATAGTCATCCTAATGATAATCAATGTTTTATTTAATGGTAATAATTGTTACATTATAATTGTGGCATTAATATTTCAATATTCATATTTAACCCCGATAACGCATCCACTAAACCTTGAATGATCAACACTTTGTCTAGCTAATATATTGTAGGTTTCAAAATGGAAAGCCCATCTTAACATGCAAGTTTTTGATTGTGAAAATAAAAAAATAATTCTATTTTCCAAAATCGATATTCTACACTATGATTAAGATGTCAAAAGATCAAAGATAAAGACTGTCATTCAAAAATCAATATCAGCCCCCTTGACGACAAAAATTGGCAAAATGATTAAATGTGTACATTTATCATCAGTATTCAAATTAAATTACACGGAGTTTACACCTGTTATTTTTGTAATAATATAAAAAACCAACAAGTCTCTGGTTTTGTTATGTATATTACTTACACTTACAACTGGCACAGTGATACGGTTATTTACACAGAGGCATGGGTTGTTTGCAACGTCTTCATACATTCTCATGTTCAAACTGTTCTGCTAATGTACTGAATATATGCACAGCGGGTGTTGGGCGATAAAACGAAAACAAGTCTCTCATATATCTGGTCTCTCCTATCCTAAGTGTAGTTTAGCTCTCACGTCAATTTTTATTAAAACAAAGTGATCGAGGACCAGACTGTTCTAGGGTACTGTCACTGTGGCGCGCTCTGGCGATTTCACAGGGAACTGTCAAGCGGTTAACGGCGGGAAGACCACATGACTGTTGCCAGTTTTCGGTGTGGAAGTACAGTTGGCGGCAGGTGTGTTTGCGGGGTCGGCTGATCTTGTTGTTGTGTTGTTGCTTAGGAGCTATTGATGGGAACCACTTTACCATCAATGATAAGCCGCCCATGCCAGAACCTGACTTTCAGGTGGTTACGGTGTGCCTGTCGCATTTGGGCCGCTGCTTTCCTTTTCAATTGATAATCCTCCTTTACCAAGTCTTCCACAAGGAAACTTGCGGATGGATTGGTGAAGTGGACTTGGCTCCGCTGTTCTCTTTGTGTTTTTAAAAGTTTGTTGCGCATGGGTCTCGAATGAAACCTGGCGATTATGTGTCTGTGACCCTGGGTTTTTTTGTTTTCCAGTTCTGTGTGCATTTTCGATAGTTTTTAGCATGTCCCCTGTTTCTGTATCGTTGATGAGTCCCTTTTCTATAATAAATTGAGAGACCAGTTTACTGCAATCCTCTCCTTTCTTTTCTGGTATCCCAACAAATCTTAAATTAAATTCTCTGCTATTTCTCTCAATGTCTAATAATTTCTCCTTCATTATTTCAATTTATGCATCTTTCTCTTTGTTTTCTACTTTCAAGCTTTCTATTTCAGTTTTGAGAGCCTTGTTTTCCGACTCAATGCTTCCCAGTTTTGTTGTGGTTGTATCAACGTTACCCTGAGTATATTCAAGGCTTTGTTTAACGGAATCAACTTCACTTTTCAGTTCTGAATATTGGTTGTCAACTCTTGTTAAACTACTTTTTATCTTTTCAATATCTTCTTTCAGTGAGTCTTTAAAGTCATTCAGGGCATCTCTAAATACTTTTTCTAATGCGGCGCATTTTGTGTCAACAATGGTGATAATATCACTTGCCTGTGACGAGTCCTGTTCGTGTGCTTTTTTTCTGTATGGGTCCCCCTGACTTTTTTTTCTCGCCCTTTTCTAGGTATTTTTCCATATTTGTCTCCTCACTGACCGATAAATCTCCTTTACTCTTGGATCTTGTCTTTACACTCCATTCGTCGGTCATATTTTCATTGGTAAACTGAGGTTTTTGGAGAGCGCTCGCTGGCACGTCTGATCAGTCGGCCATACTGAACCGGAAGTCAGGGGGTTTATTGTTTATCATATGTTTTAATGCATCAATGTATGCCATTTAGTGTAATATAGTGTAAATTATTTTTTTTTTTTCTGTGGTTAATCTAGGTTCTTCAACATTACAAAGAAAGGTTTCTATATTTTCTTCTAAATGTTTGTTTACTCTTTTATATTTACATTTGAAAATGTCTCTCAGTTCTATTATAATATTTCATTCATTTGTAATTTCATGTTTTTCTGTCAATAACTGTATAATGTTTTTGTTTTATTTTTTTTTTGTTCTCTTCAAGTTTATGTTTTTTTTTCTAAATATTTGTTAAATGTGTCGGTCGAATGATTCAATGGTTTGGTTCAAGATTATTTACAAGTTTTTCAGTTCTTTATACTCAGCCTTGAATTTCCTTGATTTAATTTTTTATACCTGATAGTAAATTGTCTTTTTAAATACTTTAGATATTCCCACCTCCATTTGGATTACCATCTAATTCTTACTTCCATTTACTGATTTCTGTCTTAAGTTTTTGTGTATATTCTCTTAGACAACAAGGAATTATTAAATCTCCATATCCCGGAACCATATTTTTGCTCAGGCAGTGAACGAATTTTCAGGAATTGCAGGGTGAGCTGATTCAACTCACAATGTTTAATAAATGGCTGTAAGACAGTTGAAATTAATAAATTAGTCGAACCTTCTCTGGGTTATATCTTCTATACTTTCTACCATTTGGATTTCTAATTGGCCGTGTATCGTGAATATTTACATTTCACATACATCATGCATTTAAAGATATATATAAAGATTATTATTTTTTCATCAGCATCTTCTTCTGCGAAACAGAAATAAAAGTTACCAACCCAAATTATATTAAGGGGTTCCTTTAATGTCAATTTTATGATTTCAACGATTTTCTTCAAACATTTCATCTGCATTTACTCAATATTTGGCCCATATATCTATAAGTAAAAATTCATTTCCTTGAATAAGACCATCCCTATCAATAATGTTTTTTAACAGTTCTAGTTTACTTGCAATTACAGTTAACACTCCTCTGCTTAATTTTGATCCATGACTAAAATAGCTCAGACCATGCCATATGTGACCCCCAAGGTGCTGCAAATTAATATTGCTGTGAATTTCTTATAAAAACATGATACCTTCATTAGACCCGTGCTTAAATGCCAAATAAATATTTTTTTTTTATTTTATTTTTCTGCGTTTTTTTTATACTCCCTTAATAATTTAATGATAGAATTGTAAATTTAAATGAATTATACGCGTTCACAAAAGTTAATTTACAAAAACAAAAATAGTACCATATTTACAAGTAGGAGCCATTTTCCTGTCAACACAGGAGTTAGATTAATGTCCTTAACTGTAAGAATTTGAGTCTTAAATATCCCTGATAATCTGTACATCAATACATATAATTAAGAAGCTACAAAACATATAAAACAAGGCATCCATATCCATAACAAGTCCATAATTAGAGCCACTAGTCCGGCCTAAATATCCTACTCAAGTACTTGGAGCGAGTATAGAATTCGGTCTACATGGATGACGTTATGGGTGTATACGGACGGACATGTTTAGGATTCATGTAATGGAGAATTGAGAGGCATGTCAATTTCATATCATCAGACATGGCATGGCTTATGTTGATTACTACTAAAATGAAACGGTCCAGTCAGTTTAGACCCATCCTGGAAATATTGGCCGGATTCTATACCCGGGCCAAGTAGTTCATCCTTGGTCTGTCCAAAACGTACCTCATGCACTGTGCCACCTGTGTCAGAGAAGAACACGTGTCCTTTCAAGGTCTAGGTTTGCTGGGCCCTTGGATCTTGTTTCATTTTATTGAACAGGGTTTGTAGGTCTTGACAATAATCCTCAAAAATTAATTGTCTGGAGCTTTCAAATTGCTTCTGGTTTTGAGCACACTGGTTCTCTGTTCCCCGGACATACACCTGACAAATAAGGCCTGGGTTTGTTTTGGATTTGCTTTTTACCGACTCTATGACAAGCCTAATGTAATCAGTTTTTAGAGATATTCCCAAGTTGCTCTTAAACAAATTCAATACAATTCTGCAGTAGTCCTCTGAATTATCAGAATTTTTTCTTCCATTCCAAATAATTTTTAGTCTGCTCACCTCGAATATTGTTCATTTTCTACTGTTTTATTTTTTTATTTTAGGTGCCAGATTGTAATCCTATTTGGAGGAAAAATTTGATAAAAAAATCGGCATGCTAGAAAATGCCTCATTAAAATGCAAATGAAATTATGAGAGAAACTGTTAGAAAGTTAAGTGAAGAAAACAAACAAGCAACAAAGTGAACAAGCACTGAATATGACAATACAGACAAAAATAAAAACAATCAAATTCAATCTTTTCCGCTACTTTGTATTCCATTCTCACATATTCGTATAAAAGGTCTATATCCATGTATATTGGCTACTGATTAGAAATCTTACACTAGTCAAAATAAATGTTACCATAAAAAGATACAAATGAATCTAGATACATGACTAATTGCATAATTAGGACCCCAGCTGATCCGATCAGCGTTTGTTATTTAGATTTTATTTGACACGATGCTCCGCCTTCAAAAACAGTTGACCCACAGGTTGCAGCAGCCCTCCTTTGTCATAAACCAAGGGGTCCTGCAAATGTTGTTAATAAAAAATAACATGAAAGTCGAAAAGACTTGAAGACGGCATTTTTATTATGTTATATGTTTAATACAAGAGCTAATGGATGTTTCTTAAACCAAAGTTGCCATTTTTAAATGTTATAAATTAATATACGGATGGATACTTTATGAAGCCCTACAATATGCTTAATGAAGATTTTAACATTATGAGAATATTATTAACTTAAGTAAATTGGTCTTCTGAGGAACATGAAGAAGAAGAAGAAAGTTTATTCTTGAAATAAAGGCCATTTCTGAGGAACATGTCTAATATCCAATAACAAATTGTCTGCAAAGGATGAGGGGTGACTCCTTGTGAAGCTTCCTGAGCTGCAAATAAGCTTTTAATTATATGCTAATTTAATTTACGCAAATGCGAACACTATGCGTATATATATTGGTAGGAACTGGTTATAAAATCGTGTTCGATGGTTGAAAACAGACCAATGATCGTGAAATCTATTTTAAAATCATACCCAAGGTTTTGACTGAGTAAATTCAATCTGACAGGAACGGCAGACTTGTGGATATCTGTTTGCTGCACAAAATTAAGTACTAACATTATCATCTACTTTGTGTAACGTATGTGTGTTTGTGTGATGGTGAGTGTGTGTGCTCTTACCGGCGTCCTGTCACAAGTCTTAAACCGGAAGTTCTGGAAAATCCGGATGATAACTATTTTCAGTTCAAGAAGAGCCAGCCTCATTCCGATACAGTTCCGTGGACCGAAGCCAAAAGGGATGTACGTCATTGGTGCGATCTTTGGCTTGTTCTCTGAGGAAAACCTGTTCCGGACATTTTTTAAAAAATTTAGTCCAGCAGCCAATGTTACAAACGCTAGGTATATTCATCCTTTATTACACTGTATCGACAGTTAAGATTTAAGACCATCAATATAAAATGAATATTCTCAGAAAAGTCTTTTAATATACGAAATTTCTCTTGATGGTTTTTTCTACCATGTCAGTTAATATACGAAATTTCTCTTGATGGTTTTTTCTACCATGTCAGTTATTACCTTGTGTAAAATTTATGCGATTGGGAGTTTAGCTGTTCAATCCCTTTTCTTTATTTTACACAAGAGAAATCACTTCGGTAATCCATGCGTCAGGTATCCGAGCTTTATTAAAATAACGTGCATGTTTGAAGACTTTATTGTTCTGATGTTATTTTTGACTTGCTAGTTCATGATATAAAAAACACACAGAAACTGTTTTATGTTACATTAAATGCATTTTGGTTACTTGCTGCTCATATGTTTAGCGACTCATAGAAAATTTGATAAATTATGTTTTTTGCCTCGACTTTCTGAAATATTTCATCGTAGGTGACGGAATAAATTTTGTTTTGCTTATGCGTCATGTCAAAAACCAACGCACCAAATTCAGGACAATTTGACTTCTCAAGAAACAAATGCGCCTTTTGGTCTGGAAACAATGGTTCTCCGGTCCTTGGGGAAATAATTGTGTGATTGGAACGGTCCGAAGCATTAATGGAGGTAGGCCTCAAAGATTTTTTTTTAATATCAATGGTAAAGATAGCCATAGGGAATATGTTTTGTTTATCACATATCTTTGAAACAGCTTACCGCTCAGGATCAAACTTTTCAGGTTCCGGCCAGATTTCCGGGTTATGATGGATGAAGTCGATGGCCACATTAAACAGTGTTCCTTTCGGGATTTTGTATCCGTTTAGTTCAACATCATTATTTGCCACCCTGTCTACCCTAAAATCAAGAAAACAAAATGACTAATGTTTAAAGTGCACTTTCTTTAAATCAAAGATATGAGTGATTCAGGTTTGTCAAATTAACCTTATATTGTGGACGTACAATTTTTAGATAACACATACCTCAGTGCAGGGTTGTACAGCCGGAGACATTCACTGAGGCATTGCTCCATGTAGGTCATGTTCTCAAGCATTGTCATCGTGATAGTTTCCTAAATGTAATATCAACTTGTAAGTAAGTGTACAATCGGATAACTATTTTTTTCAAATACAGGCCATATTACACCGCGACTCTGTGCCCGATCTAATATGACATTGAAAAAAAATTATCGCATGTATCCGTTTCCAGCAAAGTGTATACCAGCCCAGCCCGAACAGTCAAGACCAAATGTTGTTACATTTCAATTTGACTGACAGCACACGGGCCCGTTAACTCGCCTGACTAAGCCCTGTTGCATCTATAAAGCATAATGTTAATTTTAGCATTGATTTAAATAACAGGAGATAAAAGAAATATTTCAACTGATATCAAAACACAGTTGATTTACTTGTTGGAATAATTACAGCACTATGGTTACTACTGCATTAGCTACAATTATTTCTCCATAATATACTATTCCAAGTCCGGTCTTTCATAATGGTTAAAGACTTTGTATTTTAAGCCGAACGGTGTTTGTAGGGCAGTTATGTCTCGACCAAGATTCGGGTTCACCAGATCTCCAGTATATAGTACCCGACGATCATACGCAGGGCCGTTAATGATCGGCAACTGTGTTCGGAACAAATGAGCCGAATACACAATTTCTTTTCAATTGTAACAATAAATATAACGCCAAAGGTGTTCAATTGCTGAGCAATTATTTTAACAGTCTATTAATGATTATTGTCCACTGATTGTACCAGGGTGACATACACCCACAGAAATAAATTGTATGCGCATATAGAAAGATCAATTGTTACTTAAAATTTTTTAAATGAGAGACGTTGGGGCATTTACCGTTTCGCCGATATGTTCATCGATTTCGGCCATGAGTTTTTCCTGGATGTCTTGGTTGGTTGCCATGGCGTAGCAGAAAAATGTGACTGTACTTCCGGTTGTTTCACTTCCAGCCAGGAAAAAGAGCATGGCCTGCGCAGTAATCTCCTCCATCGTCATAGCTGTAAAAAAAAGTAGTGCGCGCCTCGCTTAGCATTCTACTAAGAATCGGTTAACTCTTGTCTTGCACATATAATTAATAAATAAATCTTGGATAAATTGTAGCTCATTCAACCAGCTTAACTATTAAAATGGTCTTGACAGTCAAACAATAAAAACATATTAACCATATTTTTATTCCTAAAATGGAAACCATCACTTTTTTATATACAGCTTTAGTTATCAGTCAGTGATTGATTTTGTTAGGATAGACCAATGACTGGCAGCTGGCTTGGCCTATGGAATACAGATAAAAATATCAATTTGATAATGTTGACATATTTTAACAATCTCAGAAAATAATCAAAGCCGAACATTTGTTGGGCCGATCTTTGTTGTGCGACGTTTTTCGACATTGTGACATTTAAATCGAAACTTGGCCATGACATGTAGATAGATCCCATATTGGCCGGATGTTTCATGCAAATTGCCCCGGTTTTCTTAATTGTTCATTCGATCATAGGTCCTAACGAAACTAAAATTTCCATGTTCTCTTTCTCGTGGTCATAATAGACGCCGATAATTCGTTCGATTCTCTCGGAAATCTAGTGACATGACAAAAGGTTACCCGTCACCGATTCTGTCGCATGACACGGTACAAATCATATCGGAAATATCTGATATGATGCCGAGCGCATATATGGCCGATTTCCGGCGTCGAATATAGCGTCGGCTACTAGGGACATCTCATATTTGCAAGACGTTTCGTGCATATTGCCCGATTTCTTTATTCTTAGTCGCGAACAATCGGACCTAACGAAACATTATGTTTCTGCTCAGTCATTTCGCGAGATAACCGACATTTCCGATTAATATCCGTGTTCACACCGCCTTGTAAAAAATCAGTTAACATCGCAATAAATTGCCCGACGTCGATTCATTCTCATGAAAGGGTAAAATCTGTGTCAGAAATATCAAGCCCAAAAATTTGTGGGTTTTGTTCAAGTTACGATTTCACCTTTCTGCCATAAAACCCTACACGGAGATCTCACGCCTTGATCATTTAGATTAATAATTTTTTTAAATACGGCTGTGATTAAAACGTAAATAAAATGAAACTCACCCTTTCTGTAATGTTTGTTCGGCTCGTATTCTACTCCGAGAGCTCTGTCCTGGGCGATGTCTTCTTCTTCTAGTTCTTTCTCGTCCACGTGGGCATTTTTCATAATTTGCATGAAGTTTTTTTGACGCTTAAAGTTAAGTGAAAGAGAGAAACATTTTGAAAAAAAATTACAGAAGTAGGAGAGTAAATTTATGTAGCCAACCGGATTTGCTTTTGACATCTGCGTAGAAAACAAAACCATGTCTGAAATAGAAGGGCGAAATCACCGAGACTTTCCTCTCACAGTTATAATCTAGTCTGTCACTATTGTATCAAAATATTATGGGGATATATCAACGTTTGTGTATACAGAAGAAGCTCATAGTAGAATCTAATTCAAAATTCAATAGCTTCTTATTTAATAAGTGAGCAGGAAAAGATAGCATATATATCATCGTCACGATTCTAGATCACCAGAACAGGAATATCACCTGTATCATAGTATTTAGTGTTTGTGTGCTATCAGCTGCAGGGTACCGCCTAAATCTCGATGTTATTTGTTCTGCAAACCTAATTTTTTCATTAAAATGCCTTCGAGTCATTTTATTCATCACTAGTGCTCTGTAAGCGCTTCAAAGATAGGAATTATAACCAGGCAGAAAGAATGAGATTCCATGATTCTGATTTGGAATACCATGTTAAACATACAGTGTACGGAAGGATAATGATTCCGCTGCACATGCGCTTTTGTAAATAAAACAACTAAGGAAAATAAACTATTTTATCCTAATATAATGCATGGTCATTTGTTTTTATTTTTATCATACGAACCTCGTTACATTTATCTTCTTGATTTGGACGAAAAATAATTTATAATGAATTCATTCATTCGCTGGCTAGTTATTAACAATATTAAATATCCCTCTTGTCCTATGAAGTCAATCTCTCACAGCAAACTGATAGTTTGTGATTCGAAGCAATACTTACGTTGTTTGCATCTGTATTATCGTCCACAAGCTGACGAATTATCCCTAGAAAGAAGTCCACGGAATCTTTCGGGAATGGGGTAACACCTAACTTGTCGGTCAAAAACTTCTGCAGCCATGGAAACATAACTGGTAAGAGATATAAACAAATAAGTTCAGTATATGTTTGTGTATCTATATATCACATGTGAATGTAAGTGTAAATATATGTGTATATGTATGTAAAATATTGTTCCACATTTAACTATATATAGTTATCTATAGAAAGTGGAAAACCCTGTACGATCAACGAACAATTATGAAACACGTGCATGATTACACTTACATAAAAGAGCAAAGAAAAACATCCGAGGCTTGAAAATCTTCTGAACGTGACCAACAAACTTGTCATCAGGATTTTTCAAAGATTTAGTTTCTATACCAAAGCCTGTTCCCGATATGACGTCCATGGAGAAAGCCCCTCCACACCTAACAATAAATAAGGCCAAAAGTATTATAGCATTGGAGAGCATGTTGCTAACGACGGTCAGACTAGATGGGTATATAACATGCTCGGTCAATTAAAATATATTTTATGGACAAATATCAGATAAAATATAGACTAAAAAACAGGCAAAGAACTAAGAGAAACCCGTATTGGCCGATCTGCATTAGCCTTGTGTTTGAAACCAGACAATGGAATCGACAAGCCATGATAATAAACCCCCAGAAAAAAAAATCACTTGAACATTGTGACGTCATAGATCCTACCTGGCTGTGATAAAACGTCTATTTTTCGAATTTACAGCGTTCCATTTGGCTTGATAGGTATTCTATTTTTAAATTTACTTTTTTTCTTCGTTTTCGGTCATTATTACACTGAAATACATAATACCACTTGACATTTATTTTTCTTTTCACTGAAGCCATTTTGAAATAAATAATCAAATGTATTTAAAAAATAGCTAGAAGTGAAAAGAAAAAAAAATAACGCTGTAAATTCAAAACATAAATATATTTAAGTATAGGCCTATGTGTGTGTAGGGGGTGAAAGATGGCAATTACATTCTCGTTAGTTTATTATTATTTTATGCACCATTTTTCATTTGTATTATTGGGCTTCGGGCAGCAAAACATGGCTCTTGGTCCTGCGGTTAAAACACAAAATATCCACAGGTATCATTTTCACTTACTTTCGCATGTCTATGGCTTCCCCATTCTCTACCCGAGCACTGACGTACTCGATCAGCCACTGTGCGCATTTATTCATCTGTGTCATCATCTGTATATAAACAAAATATTTTAACATATCGTTGACGTTAAGATTAAGATATCATTACCGTCTGAAACACCTATTTATAAAATCACTCCAAAAGTGGAATATATTCAAAGACCCCATTAAGTATTTGTTATTTTTAACCCGATACAGTGAAATTTTGATGATATACATAATTTTTAACTGTTCACTCTTTACATGATTTTGTAACTTTTTTTCAATTCAAAAGGTACGCTATTTTAAGCATCCAGTAATAGTGAGTCACAATTTTAATGGACTCATATTAAACTACATAACAATATCTGGAAAACATTTTTTTTTTCCTCTATCATGTTCTATCTACCATAAAAATGAAATTTTAAATTCTGATTCAATAAAAACTTCAACAAGAAAGACACAAAGTAGAGGCGGGAACTTTTTCATATTTTGTCATGAACTTTAATATTAGTCCACTATAGAATGGCTTACTGTTACTGGGTGCTTAAATTAGTCCCTTTTAATTAACAAAAATTCTTAAAATGTTACAAAATCATGTAAAAAAATGAAACCCTCAAAAACATGTATATACCATAAGACAGAACACAGTAACAAGTTTTTTAAAAATGTACTATTTATGGGGTCTTATATGAATTTAAAACAATTTTTTGGATTGATTTAGATATGGGGCTTTCGACGATAATAATACCTCAAGTTAGAACCAATGCTTAAATGAGTACCCCAAGTACAGGAACAGAGTATTCGAGTATTTTTCTGACTGGTTGAACTTCTATATAAATATCTGGGTAAAACTTTCCTACAGTGCAACACCTAAAAATACATTTTTGTCCCCGCTTCCCCGGAACGGGGGACATTGATTTCGGTTTGTCTGTCTGACCATCTGTCCGTCCGTCCGTCAGGTTTTCGTATCCGTGCGATAACTTTCCCTATATATTATCTAATTTCATTAAAATATTGGTCAATGATTGATCTCATGCATGCCTTAGTTTGGATTGGTTTTGGGGTGTCTGTCTGAAATTTATTCTCACCAGCTCCAAAAAAAAATAAATTTTGTTCCAAAGATTCTCTAAGGAATGCAAGCCTCCGCAATCCCCCCCCCCCCCCCCCCCCCCCCATTGTCGGATGCCCCTAAACCGTGATCTGCCCTGATTCCGTTCAGGATTCCCCGAGTTATGTTGGTAAAAACACACACACAAACGAAAGGGGATGAACGCATAGGCGCAACAGGAGGAAGCCGGGTTATATGGTCAAACTCTATAAATTACTTTATACGTTAGTGTAATTTTCACATTTTTTAATATGAGCTCGTTATTTTTTAGGATTAAAGAACAAGAAGAACCACAAAAAATGATTTCAAGAAGAATCTCCAAAGATCTCTTAAGTAATTTCTAAAGTATCTCTTGATCAATTCACAATTGAAAGTCTTTGAGAGTAATATCATTATTTTATGTATATATACATATATATAAACATATATATGCATATATAAAAATATATATATGTGTATATATATAAATATATATATATATATATATTTATATATTTTAATATATATAGATATATATATATATAGGTATATATACAGTGGAAATTCTCCTTACGGCAACCTCTGCACTAAGAGCACCTCATGTTTACGGCCACTTATGGGTAGTACCTTGAAAGAGATTTGAATGATTATATTACTTTTTAGTTAACTTTGTTTGTCTCACCATTTTGAGTTTACCGGAACTGAATGCCGGTGTCAGCAAACTACGCACGCGCTTCCACTGGTCATTCTTCAAGGCACTCATCATTGCATTGAAGGGTGGTCCGATAGCCCCTAAATCCTGGAAAGATCCATGACTGTGCATTAATAATCAAGTTTCACAGAGCCGTCCTGTATGTTTTTGCTGTAGGCCTACGGTGAAACCTGAGTAATAAGACAAACTGTGGGACTGGCTAAAAGTGGTCTTAATTACCAGATATTATGCAAATCAGTTACAACTAGTGCGAGTGTTTCCTGATCGCTCGAGGTGGTCTTAATAGACGGGTATGTATTCAACAGTGTTTTACGGTATGAACGTTTGAATCGTATTCCAGTTCATCTTGACCGTATATCTGTCAGATAATTCAATTAATAATTACAAAATAATAACTAATAAACAGTAACAATTAATTTATAATGAGAAATAACTAAAACTACTTAAATGGAGATAAGTTTTGTACGTATATATTTATTTACTTACATTTGTATATATACATATATATATATATATATATATATATATATATATATGTTCTTGTCATTAGCAATTTAAAATCATCTAACATTTTAAGGTATTAGGAATTAATTCTGAATTTAGACATGTTCTTTATTCAGATAAGAATGTGCGTAAACTTGTCAAAGATGCCCTATGATCCTACCCGTTTTAATGATGTCATAGTGGTTGTTTCTTCAGTTCAAGTGTCATCTCCAAGCAAAACTTACCCTGCGGTTGACAAAGTCGTGGAAATCTTTGACCATTATTTGCTTCAGGAGGATTGGATCCCCGACCAAAACTGTCGGCTTCCGTCCCTCATAGACACTGTGCAGAATAAAACAAATTATACCAAGAACGCCGCGCCCGTAGCATATCCTATGACAGGTGAGAAACTCTACTGGTTAATTTTTATAATGGGTTAAATGAAAATCCATCGGATTGTTGGTAGTCATCACGCCTCACCAAAGTCTGGTGACCTCTGACCTTATTAAATATGCACAGATTTAGCTGGAAATCAAATGAGGCGCGATTTTATATTTATATATTATATTGATTAATATTTCTCTTGAATTTGATCAAAATCAATCACATTTCTTGTAAGTGATTTTGGCGACACCACAAAGTAGCCTGCTGACCTCTGAACTTATTAAATATGCGTGGATTTTGACCACAATAGAACTCGAGCGAGATTATTCATCGGTTAGTAATTACGGTGAGTTTCGTGAAAATCCATCAAAGCCTTGGAAAAAAATCGCTCAGTATGGCAATACTAAAAGTTAACGAAAGAATGGAGAGACGGACGGACCGCGGGTACACCATAATACTGACGAGCGTATAAAAACACATAAATAACCACAAATAGTTCAACGAGAATAAAGATTTGCTCATTAAACATACTTGGTTAATGTCTGGGTGATATAACTGTTATTACTTATTAATTTGAGATCCCTGTACTAAAAAAATAATCAAAGATGCTTCGAAATTTAAAAAATGTTAATGTGGCCTGAATTTATTGTATAACGTATAAAAATAAACAGTACACCTACCCGACAATGCCGCCATATTTTTTCAAAATTTCCCGGTCGAATCTTCGCATTCCCTGGAATATAATAAGTGAACACTTCAACCCTATTGCATAATGTGTATATTTGTTTATGATCCTCTTGCTCCTCTTAGACGGTTTAATAACATATTTAAATTATCATACAAAGGCGTTGAACCTATATATATTTATCATGAGAAAATGTGCATGGTTGGATTTGAACTCTATCTATCAATTTATTATCTTCTCATTGTGGATTCAGGAATTTAACTTTTAATTCGGGGATACTCGCAAAAAAAGTACACATTATCGAAATGTTGCACCATCGGAAATTTCATTGTAATTGGTATATTACCAAAGGGATTTTGTGAATGAAATGGCGGGGCGATTTTTTTTTCAGGGACACCTGATACATTTAGTGGCATGCCTTATGGGGCCACCAAAAAATGTGAACATTTTGAATACCTTTGACAACACCGGATACATATTGCCAACGTACGGTATTGGCTTTGGTCCCGGCATTCCCATCTCCGTGAACGTATTGAAAGTCCATGTCCCATGCCTGTAAAACACATATATAGTGATAATGTTAACGTGGATGTGTTATATCTCAGCCAGGCGGCGAGAAGAATTATGTTTACACTTGGTTATCTGGTTTATTCATTTATTCATTCCAAACAATTTTATACAGTGTAACCAATTCAATGATAGAAACTGTTCTTGCATAAGCAAAGGTCTGTCATTATACAATAAAATATAATTTTACATAGAATTTTAAATCATACAATATGGATACATACGATATTATGAAAAGAAAAATTATACATAAATAGTACAAAAACGTACAAAGAACATAAATATTATATAAATAAATATATATATATATATATATATATATATATATATATATATATATATATATATATATATATATATATGTCATATCGGACAATATGCATGGCTTATATACTATAACGTACAAGCCTCATTCCTAAGTAAAACAAGAAGATAACTAGAATACGGGTAGTCGACAAGCGACTACGTGTATCCGCCTAAATCAGAATGGAACGGGTGAAGTGAGGCATGGATTGAGTGGCAAGGGGAAATAGAGTGAAGTGTTGCATATTAGCATGGATGTCTGCAGCCAAATGGTGTATGTAGGTTGCGCCACCTACCACAAAATCCAGAAAGCCGTCCAAGTTGTATACATATGCAAAATTTGAGGCAGATAAGTCAAACCACTATATGTTTATGAGTGATTTTATCCCATGGCAGACAAATAGACGGGAGCTGTGCAAAAATGGCTGCAGGTGGCGCCACCAGTTTTGCGTATGATAAAGAGCTATGTTAGATCTATAGACATGCAAAATTTTGGCCCAATCGGTCAAACGGTTCCCGAGATATAAGCTTGGATGTCTGCAGCGTAAACGTGAATGTAGGTGGCGCCACCTGTCATAAAATCAGAAAAGCTATCCAGGAAGTATACGCATGCCAAATTTCAGGTGAATTAGTCAAATCACTGCAGAGATATGAGTGATTTTAACCCAAGGCAGACGAACAGATGGACACTGTGCAAACATGGTTGCAGGTGGTGCCACCATTTTTTGTGTATGTTATACAGCTATCCAAGGGCTACATTTGTACAAATTATTTCCTGATCGGTCAAACGGTTCCCGAGATATGTGGGTTTATGTGTGGAAACAGACGCACAAACGGACGCTTTGCAGAGAGGAAAGGTCAGAGTTCAAGGCCTATTGGTTAGGCACTGGTTCACATGTGACCTGATAATTGGTGTAAGTTTCGGAAAAATCCGTCCAATAGTCTCAGAGGAGTTCTCCGGAAACGAACGCGGCGGCGGCGGCGGAATCCGGTCAAAAACATAGTATCCGCAAAACTTCGTTTTGGCGGATACAATTACCCATTTATTACGGGGGGGGGGGGGAGGGACCTCGGCATGAAGTCGAACACCTTAAGACCAAAAAACGAACATTTCATTGTCGTTGACATAACGATAATGTGTGACAACGATTAAGTGCAACCACCACAAATTATTATAATACAATTATATTTTCACGGTTATTTTCTCCAAATTACAAATCCCAGGAAAATAACTTCAGACATAAAACTAGGGACCCATGGGTCTCGACGCTCAGCTGAATTTGTCTATAAGGATATTTTTTTAAGTAAATTTTTCAGAATGACATTCATGTGACTGTCCAATGAACCTATGACAAAAAGCAGAGAACATATTATCCTTGAACTTGCAGTCTTTAGATTATTGTTAAAATCTTTTAAAATAAAGTGGGTCCAGTGACCTTGAACAGGTAACCTCATAAGCTACAGATTTCCTCACTTTAGGCAAGTAAGCCATGTGTAGAAGATCGAAAGTTTGGGATGAAAAGTTTGATATACAGTGCATCCACATTCTTTTTAAAGATGTGGCTCCTGTGACCTTCACCTTTTATCTCTGGACCATGAAAATCAAAATAATTCTTACATTAAGTGGTGGATCATTTAAAAATCAAGTTTGAAGCCAATCTTTCTATCCAAACTTGAATTATCATCCATAAACTAATTTGTGTATGGATGGGCCTGTGACCTTTACCTTTCACCCTATGACCCCGAAGTAAAATAGAATCTTCCCGTTTTGGCAGGTGAGCAATATCTTGAAGATGAAAAGTTTGTGATGAAAAGTTTGACTTGAAATGCACACACATTCTTTTTAAAGAAATCGGACCTGTAACCTTGACCTTTGACCATTGAACCCCAAAATCGACAGGGTTCTAACTTTAGCGGTGAGCCATATATAAGTAATATTCTTTTAAACCAATATGTCCAACTAAACTGGAGTTATCATCTGGAAACTAATTTGTGAACAGATGACCCCTGTGACCTTGACCTTTGACCTTGTGACCTCGAATTCATTTATGCTCTCCCCGTACTGGCAAGTCAGCTAAATGCGCAAAATAGAAACTTTGGGATGAAAAGCTTGGCTTAAAATGCAGCTTTAATCTTTTTATATAAGTGAGTTCTGTGATCTTGACCTTCGACCTCATGACCCAAAATCATATAGGTTCTTGCATTAGTGGTGGGCAATATGTAAGTCAAGTTTAAACATCCATGTGTCAATCCAACCTGGAGTTATAATCCGAAAACAATTTGTGTGGATGGATGGAGGAACAAACGAACAGACAGACCGACAGGCAGGGTGATTACTATAGGGCTCCACTTGTGATCAATAAACACACCAGGATTAGGACACTAGATGTACTCACAGCTGAGAAACTGACTTGATTATTGTCATTTTATAGTAAAAACCACTTTTCGGGAACTGATAAAATTAGTCATGGTCAATATTCAATGCAAGATTCATGCCAATCCATGCATCAATTGTCAAGATATCGGAGATTTTGTATAATTTTTTTTCTAATTCCGTTGGGTACTTTCAAGCCCCATAGCTCGGAGGATAAAGGTCGCAGTGACCTAATTTTAGGTTTTCGAGGAGATTTTTTATTGACCTCGATGGACGTTCACTAAGACGGTTCTAGGACCAGCGGTTACGATTTGTGCCCTGCCACGACCGGACGGCCGGACGGACGACGGACAAAGCGCCATTCCTATACCTCAGCTGATTTACAGTCAGCTGAGCTGAAAAACAGTAAAATTTAAAAAAAGGCAATTTCCCCAAATAAGAGGGTTTTTGAGCCGACGAACTACCCCCGAACTATATATTCTTTAATCGAACGTTACAGGACTGAAAATGTATAAGTGGCAATATTTACCAGAGCAGAGCTAAGCAAAATAAACAATTTGCATAGGTAAGTTTGTACATATTCTACAACATGAGCCTGAAAGTAGTGCAAATGAACACAAGTGAAAGTAACACGTTACACGCAGGGTTGCGACATTTAAGGTAAACATCTTATGTGAAATTGGCACGGTGGCAGCTGGCAAGCAGAGCAAAAAGGCCGACCACATACCGTCAGTGTACGGCAAGTAAATATAACGTGCAACAGCTTGTTATTGCGGAAACAGATCCGGAATTAAGGGGATCAAATGGGCCAGGAGTCGACAGATACCGGATTATATTTTTTTGAGATTTCAAAGTATTTACAGTTTTCTCAATTAGTCTTACAAGCCCCCCCCCCCCCCCCCCCTATATGAACCTGTGACGTAATACCCTGGGAAACAAATACAACAATTAGGGCTGACAACTGGAAAAAAAAGATAAAATTAGACTGTGCTATACTCACACATATGCCAGGATTAGAAGTAAACAGACCAGCAAAACCCATAAAGGCAACTCAAAACCAAAGAAATCCATGGTCGCGATGAATTCAATACGGCTTCAGTTGTCACGTGTGATCGAGTTCAATTATGTGCACACTGGTAAACACACAGGTACTGCGCAGTTTGCGAGTGCTTGTGTCCTAAAGGTGAAGAGCTCGTTTGAGTCACTCAGGCGTTGTGTGCACGTCACAACGCGGTGGTCTGTAGTTGTCATTCAAGGATTATGAACCGCCTGACCCACTTGCCTTGGTGCAAGGCTGAGCATTACACACCAGGTGACCCGGGCTCCATACAACTGACCCACTAGTTGGCCAGACAAATCTGAAAAGCCCTTTAGAATTATTATTTACGTCATCGCGTGTTAAAAGCAGGCATCCATGTGGGATCTGACCAGTGTTAGGGAGTAAAAATGATGTGAGTGGATCCCATCGCGAGATTTGAATATGAAGGCCATTTGAATGTCATTAAGGCCACAAGGTATAAATTTCCGGATCCCTATGTTCAATTCATTTAAGATGACCATAATATCAAATTGTTTTGTTGATTGCAAATGGAAGTTGTAGTCGCCCGTCCAAGGCCGGTGCATGGTTTTCTCCGGGTTCTCCGGTTTCCTCCACCTCTACAGACTACATAACGCCATCATCGGAGGCTTGGAGAGTGTCTTGATAAGTCATAATAACTATTTGTACAATCAATGTAAATGAATAAGTTTATATTAAAATATAGTATTGCAAACTAATTAACTTGTAATTGATATAGAAATGTAGATTATTTACGACATAGGACTGTGATTTCACTGATTTTTGTAACCCTGTATTTGCACTGTACTTAGTGTGATCGTCCTGAATGCACACTGCCAGAACTTAGAACTTAGTCATTTTATCATCCTTGGACTACATTGGAGCACTATTTTTTTCCTATATGGCTGTGACCACACAGGAGCGACTGTGACACGGCTATATGTTTTGTTTTGCTATATATTTAAGTGTTTTTCTGTGTGTTAACATGTATTGACAATTTGACATTAGTTTCTTAAACAATATAAAGTTGTCAACTCCTTCAATTGCAGTGATATAAACTTTTTTCCTATTGCCACGAAACAGATCAAATCTGAATTAGACGCATTCTGCAAATATCATTTATGATAGTTCTAACTAGTGTATAATCATTTCTGTATAATCATACTGTTTATGTAAGATTTTGTGTTTATTTAAGTTAAACGACCCTCATATAAGCTGTTAAAATCTTTATATACACACCTTGGTGATTTCATTTGTAGCTTCTAGATCTGGAGGTGTAATCAAGATTCATAACTTAGACATAAATTTTTAAGATAGTGTATTATATTATGTCATTTTAATTCTTCTCATTAGCTGTTCTATGTTTTTTCTCGATAATTTACATGTTCATATATAATGACATGCACTTAGGCCACGCAAGGTATATTATAATCACTTACATGAAAGGCTTGGATTCTCAGTTGCTTTAATCAATTTAATCCTTGTGAAAGCAAAAATTGATATGCCATAATTAGAAAGAAGGGTATGTAGACATATAGAAGGGTATAGACATGGGCACCTGTAACCCTATATATTGTCCTTGTCGTACATGCAGAGAGCTTGGCATAGTGTGATGGAGCATATACTTCAGGCTAGGATTAGTACCCAATTGATATTCTGCCGTTTCGACTAGTCACCAACAGAAATTATATATTTACATCCTGTATACATAAGCTGCCTGCTACATTAAGTTTCAGTGTATTTTTTTTATTTTTTTTTTTTGCTGCCAAAAGATGTAACTTTGATATTCAGCCGTAATGTGTGACCTCTTGTTTGACAGTATATTGTGCAACATTCATCTGCGATGTGTAACTTTGATGTACACTGGAATGTATATTGTGATGTTTCAAATGAAAATAGTATATGTAGTGTTCAACTTTGAAGTTAAAAAAAGGCTTTGTTGCCATTCCAGTTTTGTTCTGTTTGACCATGAAAATGGAATTTGGAAAGTTACTTTAACTGTCCTCTAAGTTTTCATCATTCTCTAAATGGTATATTAAATATGGGGCACTCATATAGAGGTATACAGGTGATATCTGTATATACCAATACGACTGTCATGGTCCAATGGATTAAATACTAATAAGCTGAATCACATTTGACTGTGTACTTGCTTTGTGAGGCACATTTCCACTGCCTGCTTATGATCAATAAGTTGCACAAGGAATTGAATTGAATATAAAATAGCACTTTTGGTACTGAAATGCTTGCATGGCCAGGCACATGAGTATTTGTCTTGCTTAACTGAGACGCATAATACAAGCCGTACTCTAAGGTCAACGTAATCTGCTTTTGGACCCTAGGGCAAGTAAAAAAACATTTGAGCCTACACCAGTGCTGTGCCAGCCGTTGAAAATAAACTTCCGGAACACATCAAACGCCAGGACAGTATTAATACATTTAAAGTCTTACCAAAAACACATTTATTTAGAACTGACTATCATATGTAATATATACACCAATCACATAAAATGTTATATTTATCATTTTATATGCAATTTAGTTTGTCTTTTTAGTCTTTCTTTTAAGTCTTTAATCAGGTCATGATCTTGTTAGTTTGTTTTGATTTAATATTATTCGTATTAGGATCTCATAGTGCATGTATTATTTGATTATTTAGTCTGTAACTGAGTTTTATACATGTTGTACATGTTTTATTGTGGCGCTATACACTATTACAAAACTGGAGGTGGCGCCCTCTACAACAGATTTTTTTTAAAAAGGGTAAAGCAGTAAATAAAGATATAATACATATTTAACAGGGAGGTTAGGGGGTCCCTTGTAGCCAAAACTACAAGTGTCTTTAACACATTTGGTTGTTAAGAAAATAAAAAGAAGGTGCCAAAATAAACAGACGGATTATAGATCCTTTATACCTATAGTAATTTAAACACCTTCTTTCATAAAATAAGTAACAGGAAAATCATTACTGTAACCTTGAAAGAACATCTATTAAAATCGTTTGCAGTTTGATTATTTAAAGGTTTAGAGTTTTAATTATATTACCATTAAAAAGTGTTTGTTTTATTTCTTTTAAATTGTGCAAGTAAAGAATTTGAAAGCAAACTACAAATGGCGAGCTCGTGCCTTAGGCGGTAAGAAAAAATCTGTTAATAAATTGCATGGTAAGGAATTACCACTATAGGAGATGCATGAACACTGGTTAATAAATTGCTTATTTTCACCTATTTCAGCAGTAATATATATCTTAAGGGCTTATGTAGTTAAGTTTTGCTAATTTAGCGTTCTTCTTAAATATAACGTTAGCAAAGGCAAAAATTTTCTGGCAAAGCATGGGTAGCATTTATTTTAGAAAGTTGCTTATCTTTAGTGCTTTCTTTTCTGCACCAGAATAAGGACAGTTTGTAAGTTCATTTCGCACTCAATTTGAAGAACACTTGCTACAGATAGCAGGCTCTGTTTGTCGGGTCTGATCTCATAGTAAGTGTCACGTAACTATTTTCTCTTCTTTGGCTATGAAAAATGTGATACAATAAACATCTAAATTTAGCGTCATTGTAAGGTGTACATTGATCTCACTGTATAGAACCTTTTATCAGTACAAGTTATTGTAAATCCTGCTGTATTTAGGGATTATTTATTATTGCCAGTAAAATATGTTTAACTTCTTGGAAGTTTTCCTAACATAATATTTCAAAATCGATCCAGTGAAGTTTTATGTGAACCCGATCCCTTCTAGATGGTAGGCATAAACTGTTCTTCCAAGAGGTTCCAAAGAGCAATAATATAAAAATAAAAAAAACCGTTAAACAAATTAATCCATGTGTTAACAAATAAAATGTGTGACCAAAATTTTAATACAAGAGACAACTTTTGTTGTGTAATTATTTTCATTGTATGTAGTGTACAGTAACGGTACGTATTTAATTATTTTGTTGGGCATAAGCGGAATTGCCAATATTGTATGCATAGCGCGTAAACAAGCAAACTACAAGATAATATGTTTGAAGAGCAGGGTAGTTTCTCGCAAGATATTTCTGAGATTGTTCCTGCTGCCTAGCATTTGTGCCGCCCGGGCGGTCATAGAAGGGGCGTCAATAGAGGGGGGGGGGGATATTTCCCCCAACTTTTTAGCCACGTGGAGGGTTGGTCAATACAGTCATCCCCCACACTATTCAGAGAATAATATTAATATATATTGCAATTGAAATACATGAATAAATAAAATTATACAATTTGGTTCAATTATGAGTTTGCTATAAAATATTATATTTAATTCTGGTTTAAAATTAACTTATCCTGGTAACATAATACCTTATTTTCTGAAACCTCATAATAAATTGTAAAATCTCTAAATGTGATTAAGTATATACATCTGAAATGTGTTATACAGACGCTGATATATTTCAAAGGTGTCATACACACGTTATTTATATATATATATATATATATATTTAAATGTATATATGTGTGTTTGCCTGTGTGGGTGTGTGTCTGCGAATTCCTCCCCCCCCCCGGGAGTTATAAATTGACCCCACTGGGTCAGAGAATATGCCGCCCCCCTTGACAACATTCCAAAACCGGACAACATATGTACAGGTATGTGGTATATGTAAACATTTAGTTGATAGTTATACCAAATAATTCATTTCACATTTGTCGTCACACTGAACTAAATTTACCTCTTTGATATTCTATATTAAATAAAAACTCTTGTCTTAATTCAAATAAGTTAAGTATGATCATTACGAATTTCACAGAAAAAGATTAACTCGTATATAGAAAAAAAATATCATTGCATCGCATGTTACACATGTTATGTGGTCAATGAATAGTTCATGTATACACACGGCTTATTATTAGTTTAAAACGTCGTTGGTGCGTGACAAATAATTCATGTCAGAAACTGAGTATGACTCTGCATGGCCACCGTTAATTTCACCTCTTGTTATTGTTAATGACAACAGCTGCACCTAATAACACGCTTTTATGGTAATGCAGCAAATAAGGCATATAATTACACTTTACTTACACTACTCGAAACGCGGAAGGTTATTTTTGAGATATATATGCAGGACATTTACTTTTTTTAGATTAAAAATGGAAATGTTTGTATAAGCTGGCTTATAATTTGTTTATTCGATTTTATTTTACTAAAAGTAAAAGTGTCTTGCTTTAGTGCAAGGATACATCATATGAAAATATGATTTTTCTCTTCGCTTCGCTCATTTCGTATTAAAAGTAGTAATTATACATCTAGACTTTTCATTCAATAAAGTATTGCATTAAATTTATATTAATTTAGATTGGACATGGGCGTTCTCACCTGAAACTGTAGACAACCTTTAGACAACAATTGTGTGTATAGTTAAAGTTTAATCCTTTTGAAGAGTAAGTAAAAATTACAGTGCAGCAAATGCATTTTTAATTTTTATGTTGAACTACAGTAATCCTGGCCGGGAGTTTGCTGCCCCCCCCCCGACATTTAATATATATATATATATATATATATATATATATATATATATATATATATATATATATATATATATTTATATAGATATATATCCTGAGGGCAGCAAGCTCCCCGACCATTATACATGGAAATTGAAACATATATTTATATATATATATATATATATATATTATGTTTAATCATATCTGACATCTTAAAGATAAAATAATGCACACATTTAGTCGTTGGAGAAAGATAAGTTGTTATACGATTTCAGATAATACCTGATCTGATAATATTAACACCACATTTTATCAAAAGTGGTAAATAAAAACAAGCAGTATAGGTATTCAGGGGATAATTATGATGTCTAGGAAAATGTAAATCTTCTTATCTTATTGCCCTTCTCTATACCAGTAAATGGTTGTGACCCTTTTCGATACCTGTAAATTGCTTTGCCTTTCTTGATACCAGTATACCTGGTTGCGGCCCTTCTCAATACCAGTAAATTGATGTGGCCCTTCGCATAACTCTAAATGGTTTTGGCCCTTATGGATACTACTTGTCATTGTGACCGTTCTCTCTGGTACATACATATAAATCATTTTCTTTAACATGATAAAAAGAATTCTAACCTTAAAGGTCCGTTAACAATGCAAAAGGTGACAAAAATGTAGTATTCATTTTATATTGCATGTTAAAGAAATGTAGGTAAACTCAAAATTTAAGTCAAGAAGTTGTAAGCTATGACAGATTCCAGATTTCTTTTACTCAGTAAAGTTGAATGACTTCATATACTAATCTTTGATACTTGGTCTATTAGAAATAACACAGAAAAAAAGTAAGAGCTCAATTCTGTTGTGTAATTTATGAATAAAATGTTAAATGCTGTACAATTGTTAAGATTTTAACAAACAAGTATGAAAGCAGATTGGATGCAGGGGGCAAGTATAGATACTTAGGTCGTGATTGCATATAACGGACAAAGACCATCTGTTAGGCCACTGATCCAAATATGGAGAAATGTAGAGCTGTGAAGAGAAAAGGCTCATAATATATACGAACAAGTGGGACGTTGAATTATTAAATACATGGTAACTTTATAAGTTTACAAAAGTTATATAATCAAAAGGGTTATTTTAAGCTCCGTTGGATATCTTTTTTTAGAACAAAAAAAATATGTGCCCTTTTATATGTGCCATCCTCAACTCCCAATTGAAACCCATTTTACTCAACCCTTAGTGCAAAAGGGTCCTTGCATGCATAGACAGAATCCGAAAGCACTTTAGAACACATTATCTTGTGGTATATCAGGGATATTTGTGTGTATTCTGCTTTGTAAATTGCATAAATACACATTTTTTAATTAAAACTGCGGACGGCACACCAGATGATTTGTTGAAATAACAATATAAGAATCAGTAGGCACTATATATGATAATATATTTTAAAATTAGTTTCAATTAAAATCATGCGAGTATTTCTATACTTTATTTAGTTAAATTCTTTTAATTACTATACTGGTATACCCAATATTTCGACATTCGTCCTGTAATATTTGTGATTAAATATGTTTGCAAAACGGTAGCCCCATCCGGTTACGATAATCGGGGAGAAATAAGGCCGAGATTTCGAAAAGGGATTGGTGGACACGAAAGTACACCAAAGAGAGCATCCACAAAGGAATCTATCTGCGGAGTGATTTTGTTGGCAAAGGGACCTGTATCGGCAAAGGTGGGTCGAAATAACGCTTTCTTTGGACCACGCCTAAAGTCTCAAATTATTGCAGGATGCATGTATTATCAAAGAAATGATATTCAAACTACAAAGGGATATTAAGCAAACAACGAAGCAAAATGGAGAAGGTATAATGGAAATTTTGTTTGAAAAAAGTCAACATATTAACGTTTAATATAACTATACTTGTAAAAGCAAGCATGTTTGAGCTTTTGTTCGGTCTGAATTCGATTCAGCATGCCCTTAATCTTAGGAATCGATATAAAAATCATTAAAATCGGACGAATGAGTCATTTTTTGTGTCCAAAAACCTTATCTCAAAGCGGTCAGTTGTGGCCATCTTGAAAAAATGACCGCGAAATTAAAGTTGTTTTTGCCAACTTTTTTTATGAAATAAATATGCACTGGAGAATACACATATCAACTTTGGTGCCTGCATCATCAAACGAGGTATTCTGCACTTATCTGCCAGACTAATTATGGCAAATTAAAAACTACAACACTATGTTTTAAACACCTAAGATAACCTTGTGCTTGAAAAACATCTGAGAAAACCATGTTCAAATATAGCTTACGTTATGTTCAGCACAGGTGATATCAACTTATGAGCTTTGGACTCGCAGCCTTATAATCAGCACCAAATGACTTTATATAGTTAAAGGTGACAAACCTAACCTCGGGAGGTTGAAATTTAGAAATTTACTTTATTATGACAAATAATAATATATAACAATATGTTTAGAATACAGTGAGTTTGGTACAGCTGAGATACCATGTTAAAATATAACTTACATTATATTATGATAAACGTATTAATTTGTTCGAAATTTTATTATATCCTCTTCAATATGTGCAGAATGTTAACATTAGTAGCAAACATTTTAACATATTGGAATCTATCTACGGAGCCCCGTTGGGGACATGACTAAAAAAATTATTTATCTCGTGCGCACGACTTATTTATTTGTGCGCACGACTTATTATTTTGTGCGCTCAACTTATTATTTTGTGCGCACGACTTATTATTTCGTGCGCACGACTTATTATTTTGTGCGCTCAACTTATTATTTTGTGCGCACGACTTATTATTTTGCGCGCACGACTTATTATTTTGTGCGCTCAACTTATTATTTTGTGCGCTCAACTTATTATTTTGTGCGCACGACTTATTATTTCGTGCGCACGACTTATTATTTTGTGCGCTCAACTTATTATTTTGTGCGCACGACTTATTATTTTGCGCGCACGACTTATTATTTTGTGCGCTCAACTTATAATTTTGTGCGCTCAACTTATCATTTCGTACGCGCAACTTATTATTTCATGCGCACAAGTTTATAATTCATGTGAGGAGATTGTGTCAATTGTGTACGTCAAGGCAGAGACGTATGGATATGACTCTGTAGCAATCGACTTAAGTTTCCAAGTATCATATAAAATGTGGATATTTGCCTTCATTTGTAGATAAAGTTATTTTGTGACTGTGTATCTGGCATTAAAATGGCTGATATATATATATATATATATATATATATATATATATATATATATATATATATACGTGTGTGCGTGTGTGTAATTTTACTTAAATTTAGGTTTCAAATTTAAGGAGATTGTAGTTCTCGCTGAGAGGCAGAGCAATTATGAATGTGTACCATTGGATATAAAAAAAAATGCTTTTCCAAAAGGAGACAGTTGGGAACTTGAGGATATTGACCCACCGAGTTATTGTAGGGTATTTTATTAAGAGTTTTTGGCATGTTATATACAAATTATCTTTTATAATATTGTTTTTAATGCCTTGTTTACTTTAATGCTGCGTAATTCCCACATAATTGTTTATTTCGTTATCCGAGTCAACAAATACTGTATTTCGTTTTGATTTCAGCTAACATCATGCACTTCAGTTTCCAAATCCATGAGCCACTTGTTTTTAAAATTGTTAACCAGTGAACAGTGTTTCTCTGCTGAAATTATTCTACAATGAGCAGTTAAGCTAGAGGACAAAATCCCCCGCCAAATGGTTATGTGAGATATATGTGTTTTGGCTGATATAATTGTATGAGAAAATTGACATAACTGCCAAATGTGTAAGTGTGAAGTTGACAAAAAAATGCATATAAACCCGCTCAAGTTAGGAAACTCTTAAGACAAACGTCTTGGTGAATAGAGTTAGATCCCAAATAACTTATCAGGTTATTGGAGAGGCTTACGATATTCTTCCTATTTTAATACGAATTGGGGATGAGCAATACTTGTTAAAGACATAGCAACTCATATTTAAAAAAAAAATGATAAAAAATCCAAAAATCATCCACGTATGGCTAAAACCTTATCAAGCTTGGAGACGCTTAAGGTAAAAAGGCAAGGCTTAATACAGGTGGATATGAGAAAAAAGTTGAGATCTGACTTCGAATATGAGATGTTAAACTTAAATTTTAAAAAATCATTAAAAAATCTGAAAATCGTTAAGTGCATGCATAACTCATCCCCCGGGGCAGGGGACAATGGCGCTGTTTGTAGGACTATAAATTTTAATGTTGTAATGTTGACTTGTGTAATTTATTAGGGAATACCTAGTAGCCGTATGTCGATATAGTCATATATAAAATCTTGGTCCAGAAACATACTGCAGGTGGTAATTAATGTGTTTTAACGAAAAGCCATCTGGGATTATTTTGCTAGCTATAACTTTCATTTAAGATGAGATCCAGTGTTCGTTTTTTCCGTTGTCCTTCCGTCCGGTTTTCCGTAAGCAGGGTACATAGCGTAACCGTTATGGTTACGACCTTGTCAAGTGCCTTTGCGAAATATCTAAACAACAAGGAACAAGGTCACCACGACCTTGCTAGCCACTGGACAGAAATCTCGTTCCTCCTTTAAAGTCCCTATTAGAAGTCTCCATAAAACTGTCTCATAACCAATAGTACTGAATTTACGCAATAAATATGTATGCCTCCGCCGGTGAGCCACCTATATATGTAACGGTTATAAGATGAAATCGTTTGTTTAATTTATAGGTTGAAATACGGTGCATACAGTTGAAATAGGACCTGACTCCCCCCCCCCCCCCCCCCCGCCCCTTAAGAATAGCCCCCCATCTTCAGCAGCATATACTGACACTTGGCGAGCGACTATGGTTTCTTAAATCTATCAACTTGAGAAACAATATTTTTCACCAAATATGAGGGCCAATATGTTGAATCTCTCTTGAGAAAATAGTATAATTTATTTTATGGAAAGTAGGCGCCACCTTTCTGGTTTATGGGAAAATATTCCAAGATGGATAGACATGCCAAATTTCAAACCTATACCATGAACCATTCCGGAGATATGAGTAATTTCACCCAAAGCACATGTACAGATGGACGCCACACCAAAACGATTGCAAATGGCGCCACCGGTCTTGAGCACAAGATGGAGTAGTCCAAGATCTATGGATATTCACATTTTCAGGCCAATAGGATAACTCACTCCTCAGAAAAGGGCATTAATTTATTCTACAAAAACGGGATGGTACGTGGTGCCACCTGTCTGGTTATGAGAAAATCTTTCAAGATGGATGGATATGCCAAATGTCAGACATATACCTTGAACCACTCCGGATATTTGAGCAATTTTCACCCAAAGCACATGTACTTTGAATACAAGATGGAGGTATCCAAGATCAAGCGACATGCTCAAATTCAGCCCAGTCTATCCATTAGTTTTAGACTTAAAATGCTCACAGTACTGTCAAGTGGCAAGGATGAGAATTAATAGACCCGAAAACAAGGAAAGGATAAAAGATGGCGCCACCTGTCTTCCGCTGAAGAAAAAGCTATCAAAGATCTTCGATCAATTTGTTTTTGGACCGATCCATGCATCCCTTATTGAGATATTTATGATTTTGTGTGATTTTCACCATATATGTCAATATTCAAGGTCAAGGCCACTCTGATAGGAAAGGCCATGACCCCAATTTAAATATAAATCATTCCCATAACCCATGTCTATGTATATGCATGATATGAAAGAATTCTGTCTATTAGTTTTTTACTTATGATACTCACAGTACTGTTAATTGACAATGATAGGGGTATTAAACGGCACGAAAACAAGAAAAGGATAACAGGTGGCGCCACCAGTTTCCGGTACGTGACAACACTATCCAAGATCTTCGGTCAAGTTGATTTTTAGACCAATTCATGCTTCCCTTATTGAGATATTTATGATTTTTTATGATTTTTACCAAATATGGCAATATTCAAGGTCAAATCTACTCTCATAGGAAAGGTCATGACCCCAATTTAAATATACATTATCCCATAACCTATGTCTATGTATATGCATAATATAAAAGAATTTTGTCTATTAGTTTTTTACTTATAATGCTCACAGTACTGTTAAGTGGCAATGATAGGGGTATTAAACGGCACGAAAACAAGAAAAGGATAACAGGTGGCGCCACCAGTGTCCGGTACCTGACAAAACTATCCAAGATCTTCGGTCAAGTTGATTTTTTGACCAATTTATGTATCCCTTATTGAGAATTATGATTTTATGTGATTTTACCAAATATAGCAATATTCAAGGTCAAGGCCACTCTCTTAGGAAAGGTCATGACCCCAATTTTAATATACATCATTCCATGATCCATGTCTATGTATATGCATAATATGAAAGAATTCTGTCCATTAGTTTTTTACTTATAATGCTCACAGTACTGTTAAGTGGCAATGATAGGGGTATTAAACGGCACGAAAACAAGAAAAGGATAAGAGGTGGCGCCACCAGTTTCAGGGATGTGACAACACTATCAAAGATCTTCGGTCAAGTTGATTTCTGGATCAATCCATGCAAGATTTTTTAGATATTTATGATTTTGTGTGAATTTCCACCAAAATGGACCTATTCAAGGTCAAGGTCACTTTCCTTAACCACATCTCATGATCTGATTAAATTTATATACACTTTTCCTGAGCTACCTCCACTGTGGTATTTATGTCTCCATGACCTCACATACATGGTCATATATAAAAGATGTCTGTCTGTCTGTATGACCAATTCTTTTACAGCATACCGTTATGCTGATAACAGACGGTCGGGCTTGGACCTTGATCTTAATGCTGGTAACTGAATGGCCAGCTACTGTAAGTGTGGCTGGCCTTGAAACATGAAACATGTTGACGTGTCAGCTATCTACTATAGAACTCCAGGACAATAATTATTATCTTAGCCATATATATTTTAACAAACCTGCGAGGTACATCAAGATAATTTTGCGGTGTATTTTGACTTTGTCTCATATATATATATATATATATATATATATATATATATATATATATATATACATATATATATATATATTAAATAATGACAGGAATCCCCACACTGGATATAGTATATAGTACTGTTCCAGACCTATGTTTACAACTTAAAGGTGAGATGGAGCCATATGCGCCTGTGCCTTGACGAAAAATGGACATATATATAATACCTCGTTTCCACCACTTATTATCTCGTGCGCACGAAATCATAAGTCGTGCGCACAAAATAATAATTCGTGCGCACGAAATAATAAGTCGTGCGCACAAAATAATAAGTCGTGCGCACAAAATAATAAGTTGTGCTCACAAAATAATAAGTTGTGCGCACAAGTTAGTAAGTCGTGCGCACGAGATAAATATTTTTTTACTTATGTCCCTTACAGGGCTCCGTATCTATCTACTAGTTGTAGAAATCGAATGTAAAATCATATCCGATGATTAAAAGATTAAAATCGAATGATGAACGATTATTTTATGTACCAGATATATGACCATGAAAATTGTTGTACAGACTAATTTTCATTATTGATCTAATAAATTATAGTCTAACTTGTACATCAAGCTAAAAGGTCAAAATAATGGCACGGTTGTTGATACTTATTCGTTGCACAAGGAGAAACTTTAATGTTGTTCCCCGCTAATTCTGCTACATGATAATCGACTCTGGACCTGGATTTACCATACTATTGCTTTTTTTCCATTAAATTTGTCCTGTTAGAAGGACAGCCAAAAATTCTTAAGCATAGTTCTAAGAGCACTTAATCAGATATGGGAATTCGACTATTTTTATTTAAACGTAATATTTGAGGTAGTCTAACATTATATATTTTACTAAAAGAATTTTTTTTCTTTAAAGTAAACAAATTAATTTTGCAAAATATAAATTTAAAATGATAATTACTTAATTGTTTATTTAATTTATTTATTTAAATATAAACCTAATTAGAAATAAAGGTAATAAATTTAAAATAAACGGTTTTAAAATGTTTATAGGATTTGCCAATAGAGGGCGCAAAGTGCTATAAGCAAGCAACCGTGCCTCCTTATTCACAAACTAATTTTGAATAACCAGCGGGTGATGCCTGAGGAGTTATGAATGGAAGGGGGGGGGGGGAGAAAGAGAAAGTCTAGAGAAATGTCTGTCACTGTAAAATCAAGTCAGTGGCCACATCAAATTTAAGGTCAGCTCCCCGGCCACATCATAGACACTTTACTGTGCCTGTTACTACACTGTGGCCCCTTTCCGAACTATAAATTGTTCTTGCACTTCATGTTTCGAGATAAACACATTGCCTCATCTCACAATGGCTATTCATTACTTCAACACCACTTTCTAAAAAATAAATTTGAGTAAGGTGGTAAAATAAAAAAAATAATCAACTAACCAAATGAGCCGAAAACGTAATTTATACATCCCCTAAAGCAAAGACATAATAAAGAAGAGACCTTTCGCACAAATAACGTTTACTAATGACCCATATTCATTTGAAAGAATAATGTGTAAAAAAACTTATTTTTCAAAGGATAGGTCCCTGGCCCGCAGATCGCACTGCCTTTAAATACGATAAAGCATAAATACAGTCCCTATGATGAGAGCCGTAATTTCCTTCCCCTCGCAAGACTTTAATATCAATCACATATGCCCAAAAGGTCAGACCTACGTAGGGGAGATCATCCAATATAACGAGTTATATGCGGTACGTATGCTTTGTTATATGCATTACGTGTGCGTCATGCGCCTAAGTTTAGAACGCAAATGGTTTCATCTCTCTTGTATCTCTGACAGAATTAGAACATTTAAGGATAATGTGACTTCATTGGATATGCATATATGAGTGTATGGTCGATAATACAAAAATGCGACCGAATTAGTCGATTATGAAAGAATACGTCCGATCAGCAGTATGACCTCTTTTTAACAAAATACTAAAGTGTACTAACTAAAAGATAGGAGTCATTGAGACAACGATGAGCCATTAGCAGAACAAGTGTCTCTTGTTTCATACTTCAAAATTTAATTATGTTACAACATTTTGTCCTAGGAGGACAGCCAAAAATTTCTATAAGCGTAGATAGTCGTCAATTATAGGTTCGGAAACGATATTGTATAAATGCAACTGTTATATTTTAGGTACTGTTGTCTTGATAATTTTAGAAAAAGGATTTTTTTCTTTTATTGAAACAAGCTAATATTGAATTTTATATATTAAAATAATAATTATCTGATTATCATGTTAAAATCTAATGTTCTTCATGTAATCTAAGTAAAAATTAAGATTATAAGTTTAAAACACAGTGTGCGTAAATGTTTATGAGATCTGCCTATAGGGGGCGCCAGGTGCCGTAGGCAAGCAATCGTATCACCTGATTTACAAGAAAAACAACCAGCGGGTCATGCTCGAGGAGTAATGAATGTGTGTGTGTGGGGGGGGGGGGGGGGGGGGATGGAGGAGATATAAAAACCTGAGATGTGTGAGTCTCTTTTTGCACAATTTTATAACTAACTTTATTACACGTTCTTTCTCACAAATTGTTAGTCACAGATGATTACAAAAAAAACAGAAAAAAGGGTGTTCATATATATATATCCTTTTCACACATTAGGCCTACAGCCAGAATGCTAAATTAAAATGAACCCTACCATCACTCCAGAACAGGTTTTTGGACTCCATGTATTTCATTGATCATTAATTGACCACTGACCATGAGTAAAGTATAAACAGAATTCTGTAAGCTATATATTTTCTCCCCTCTTATGCATAGTTTAAATGCCATTATATTTTGAATTTTTCACGAAAGTTTTAAGCTCAGCTAACTGTTAGTCATCTGAGCTATCAACCTTTGTTCGTTGTCCATTCGGCCGTCCGGTTGTCTTGCCGTCCAACCTTCCGTATGTTAACAGGGCACAAATCGTAACCTTTAAACTTAGAATCTTCTTACTTGACATCCAGGGAGGTCCATATCCTTCTGAGCTATGGAGCTCGTTAGGAGCCCCACAGACTAATGAAAAAATTGATACAAAAACTCCAGTATCTTAATAACTAATTTATTGATGGCCATGATACTTTCCATGCATATTGATCATCGAATGTTTCAATAGTTCCTACAGAATGGTGGCGCCTTATTTTTTTTCGAATTTTTGCACAAATTTTCTCTATTACACTATTAGTCCGATGGGCACAAATGGTAGCAGCTGGATGTAGAATAAGGTCACTGTAATCTATATCTAAGGTCTATTGGCAAAATACTTAATTTTGAGCACTTTGGGAGTCAAGCCATTGTTAAATTAAGGCTCCTTGATAACTTTAATACTGGCCTTATCAAGACAGTTTCCCTAAACTTATAACACGGTTGTGTAGTCACAGGTTGGTTTCTCACACCTTTACTGACATATGGGTTACTTTGATTGAGACTTGGCCCTCAACTAGTTACAGCCACCGTGGTCATGCAATGCTTCCTGCACGAGTTGGCTCAGCCGTTCGTGGCTGTTCAAACATGCGATATCCGGACAGAGAAATAGTGGGCATATAGTAGATAAAAGTGCAATTTCAGCGATTTATGAAAAAATTTGGTCACTAAATTTTAAAGTTTTATATTTGATAAGTAAAATATAGTACATGTACTACACTAATGACAGAGTGCGAAAAAGGAACCCCGTGAAAGTTTTAAAAATAAAAACCGCGAAAATTCAACCCCGTCGATATAAAGGCAACCACAGTATTTTGCGTTACCTTACCATCAAGTGACGACTATAAATTACGGCGAGCACTCGCCGAGCAATCCAACACGCGTGAACATCCTGACGTGGATTTGTTGTTGTTTCGCGCGGTGTAGTTTGTGCCATGCCTCCATGAGCGTAACTAGCGCATGGTACTCTGAGAATCATGCAACTCTGGATCTACACCATCAATATCTTTGATTATTTTATTCACTTTATTTTATTGTCACTGTTGTCAACAATCGAACATGCGTTTGTGTGGCCATTGCAGAAAGATGATTCACGATCCCGCACAAAATGGGGGGGGGGGAGAATTCGCGGAGAGCCGTAGAATTCACGGAGATTTTTTTAAGATGTTTTATATATTCATAGGTACAAATAAACATTAAAATCGTTTGACCAAATTAATTAAACATCTTGCGATTTATTGTATTTTCACTTCTATTAAAGGTTTATCCCATTTTAAACATAACAATCATTTGGAACGTTTAAACTTTAGTACAGTAAGTGATTTGTTTCTTTTACTTTTGTCTTCTTGGTATATGCTTCTAAAGTAATTTAAAGAGTCCGGGACGCTCAGGCAAAAATTTTAGGGAGTCCCATCTTAGGCTAGAACGTCGAGGAGAGATGATTGGTGATGATAAGTTTTTTTTTATAAAAATTGATTTTTTTCGTTTTTTGTTTAAATGTTATTGTCATATCAATATAGAAATCGGGTCATTATATAAATGTATGCTTATAGCAATATGTTTATCAGCACACTGACGGCTTCGTTTGAGGCAACCGGCAATGGCAGCCGGTAATGGTTTTTGACTGCTACTAGGTCCTAAAGCGAGAAATTCGCTCTTCCAATCAAACCCTGGTCCTCAGAACTGTGTATCTGTAAGAGATTTTTATGAATATATCCCTATCTGTCCGTTTTATTAAGACTGTGTTGCAGGATTTATCATCCTAAAATCCCTTTTTTTGTGTCTTGCATACATACATCTAACAGTATGCTCCCTTGGGAGTTATTTCTCGGCATGATCCGGGAACTTGAGTGTCTGTTGTATAGAGGGACGATGCGGCCGGAATAAACCTGTCGCAGCACGCATGGGCCTTGCTTAGAATGTGAAGCAGGTAGCCTTAAGTAGACAGAAAAAATCCGCGGAATGGCCCCTGCCCCATATAATAATTACCTCCTTTCCCACCGTATACATGTATTATTGAATACATATTTTGATTACGAAAGTAATTTTTGCTCACTTTTTAACACTTTGTGTTTAATAATTGATTTAACTCACTCTGTTTAACAAACATTCCACAGCATGCTACAGACTCACGTCTGATGTCAGACATGTAAATATGAAATTGTTTAAGATGTTTGTAAGGGGATTCCGTTAAAAATTAAATCTAAAAACATGATCATCTTTTCATCAATTCCAATTCTGTAAGGTTCGTCGTCAAACATGTTTGCTTAAAATTAAACCCCAAACACACCTAGCTTGATTTCATTTATTGTTGGGCTCTTCAAAAATGCCGTACTGGATTGTTTGAGCGTCTGTAGACAGCATTGACATCTGGCGGCCGAACGGTATACTAAAGATATTCTTTGAGCACATCCTGGAGATGGCAGACACAGTCGCTTTATCATTAACTGACCTATCTGAAATGACAGTAACTCTATGCTCAGATAAACGAGCAACACCAAAAACATCACCAGTGACAGGCTTGGTCCCTTTCACTGTCACTTGAAGTTGAACACAATCACATTACTGACACTGCATCGCACAAAACTGCCTTGTGCCTATAGCGCCCTCTACTGAGTAATTGAGTAAACTTTTCTAAACCCCCTGTATAGAGTCTTGATCAATTTTAACCCCAGCTATTTGGTAAACGATAGTATTTAAGATAACATTAAATGTATTTTATTATTTTAAAAGAAATCAGTCAAAATTTTGAAGACGAAATGATTTTTTCATTAACAAAACAGTAAAGAGAAAATAAAGCTGCTCCTCACATTTAAGTAGAATAAGATATTCCAAGAAAAAATCTCTCACGAAATAATTATTAACAGCAAATTGAAACGTGTTTAAATTTTTGAAAATTCCCCCTTTGGGGAAGAAAATATAAATGTTATATTTCATTATTCCTGTGAGTCTACTTGAAGTAAACCGTGGGGGTCATAAAAAGATCCACAGTATTGGATGCGGAAGTAAATTTACTTCTGTCTGAAAGTGACACAAGGGATCATAAAAGCTTGAATACAAATGCTTTCCAAATGCCTTGAGCAATCTTTTACAAATTCTGCAGACTGACGGGCACATCCATGTTAAAGATTCACGTTATTCAATTTAATTATATTACCCAGTGAATATTAATGATTCATTTTGCTTTATTTTGTTCAATTTAATTATATTACCCAGTGAATATTAATGATTCATTTTGTTTCATTTTGTTCAATTTAATTGTATTACCCGTGGATATTAATAATTCATATTGTTTAATTTAATTATAAATTACCAAGTTGATATTAATTGTCAACAACATGACACAACTAGATATTTCTTGCCATAGTATCACCAGACATTTAATCCCCCCCCCCCTTTTTTTTAAGAATAGTCCCCCTATCTTCAGCAGCATTTGGCAAGCTACTATTGTTTCTTCCATCTATCAACTTGAGAAACAACATTTTTCACCTAATAAGGGGGTCAATAAAGAGAACCACTCTTATGAAAAGGGGATGAATTAATAATATAAAAATGTTGGCGCCACCTGTCTGGTTGACGAGAAAAACTCGCCAAGATGGATGTACACGCCAAATTGGAGACCAACACATTGAAGGACTCCTCAGATATGAACAAATATACAGGTGGACGTGATGGCAAAATGATTGCAGATGGCGCCACCTGTCTTGAGTAAAAGATGGAGGAGTGCAAGATCTATGGATAGGCACAATTACAGGCCAATAGGCCAAATCTCTCCTGAGAAAAGGGCATTTATTTATCTAAAAAACGGGAAGGTAGGTGGGGCTACCTGTGTGGTTAACGAGAAAAAATTCCATGATGGATGGACATGTCAAATTTCAGACCAATACCTTGGACCACTCCGGAGATATGAGCAATTTTCACCCAAAATTGCAGATGGCGCCACCAGTCTTGAATACAATATGCAGGTATTCAAGATAAATGTACATGCAACATTTCAGCCCAATCTGTCAATAAGTTTTAGACTCATAATGCTCAGAGTATTGTTAAGTGGCAATGATGGGGTATTAAAGACCCAACACCCGATCCGGCGGATCGGGTCGCATGCGCAGAGAGCGTCTACCTTATATGGTAATAGAGGCGGAGTGACATAATGTGGCAACATTATCAAGCACGAGTACTTGCGTGAGCTCGGCCGATTACTGCAGTATAGGTTTACATACCCAGCAATTGACCAGAAATGTATCCTCATAAAATGTAAAAAAAAACATCAACTTTAGTTTCTTAGCGCTGGTCCAAGTCTAAGAACTATGTTGTCCCTTTCGATTATGGGATTACTTCAGCCTTCCGGTTTGACATGACCTCGAAACACGAGCTCGCACATGTTGACACTGGCGGCCGCATGGCCGATCGGGTGATGTACGCTGTAATTCTTTAACACGTTTTTTTGTATGGATTTATAAAATGACACATCGAGTGAACAAGGCAGGCGTATTAGTAGTCGTTACATATTTTTTAAATATGCGTCATATTTTATACTGTAATTACAGTCCACGCACGACAGTTGAAAAAAGAATCCTACATCCGCAAGTGAAAATTCAACCAAATCACTCCTTGTACGATAAAAAGAAAAAGGCTTGATAACATTACCTTATTGAAAAAGTATATATTTTTAAGTGCTTTAACCCGGTGAGGGAAACCTGCATGAACAAACCTGATATATTTTATTGCTGTAAACGTGGACATCTATTTTTCAAAGATGCCTCGCTAAGGAATGTTATGAAGTCGGTGAAGCCGATCGTTTAACTATAGCATTGCTGCATAAACAAGATTATATATCTTTTAGCAATTCAGATAAAATAAAGTAGGTAATTTAGGCAAACTTTTTGTTATTTCAATAAAAAATATTTTAAAATGATATATAAGTTATACATGTAATATATATTATAAATATAATACTCGGCACACACACATACTTACCGGTACATGTACAGGACCCATTCCTTATCTAGCATACCCGATTAACACTTAAAAATAAAAAAAAAATGAGTAATAACCGTCTTCTTTGAGTTATTTATACAACATGGTTATGTTATGTGATGATGTAAATCATTTTTGGGTTTATATTAGGCTTACCTTAAGATATGAATCTGATTAATACAGATAATTACAAGGTTGGTCTAACCTTAAATTTCGTTTAGGTTCTGAGGCCACAAATTTATTTATTGATCTTCAGATGTCCAGTCATGACATTATTAAATATATCTTTGTCTTGAAATCAACTGTATAGTGACCTTATTCAGGCACGTGAAAAATTCACTAATAGCTAGCATTTTTTCACGGTTTTTATTAGGCGAAGGCCGACCAAAGACCAGAATGGCTATTTCGACGAATATGTATACTGACAATGCAGACTTCATTCACCAACACAAAGAGAAGTTCAGAATATTACTAAAAATAAATAATTTAATTAGAATGAAAAGATATCTGTAGCGACAAAGGATGATTAATTTGTTCTGTTACACAGGAAATAAATCTATTTGAAAAATTATTTTAAAATATAAATAATTCTTAATTAATAGAGGCAACGTCATATTTTAATCTTTTGCTTTATGCAAGGAATTATGGTCTTATGACTAACTAAAATATTTCATGATTGTCTTTGCCGCTGAAATACCAAATAAAACAATCCTATTCATAAAATCAGCAGTCGTCCTTCAATTGAGTTTATCAAAATAATGAAAAAGACACATGTCCCATTGAGGTGCTTCTTGAGAAGAAATATAAGTTCTTTCAGTTCAGTGGACGTACAGGTTCAATGAAACGACACTGTTTCCATTGTGTTTTTGAGAAGGCACAAGATCAGACAACGCCCACTAAAACACGTGCCGTCTGTTATTGTTTACATTGGGGGTGTCATGTCACGTGACCTCCAACTGCCAATTTATACCTCTGCAATCTGACAGTCCGCTTTGGCACTAGAACTAGAAATATCTACAAAAATACTTGATTTTATCACTTTAAAAGTGAGGACAATAATATTTGATGCAAAAATATGGTATACGTTTTGTCTGAAAGGGAAACTCGCTCGATTTAACTAAAATTACCCAGTCTTTCCCAGCCGGAGGCGACCGGTGATCGGCACTAAAAGTTGGCCGGCAGGTGAGCAACATCGTCAGATATTGAAGAATATATATAACGTATGATAAATTTAATGGTTACATTTGATTCCTTGAGTTAAAATGCGTATGTCTGCTAGATATTAGACTGAAACATGGCCTAGAATTCAAGTATGATGACTTTTTTCATGATTTCGGGCGATGCGTCTTGACAGGTATTTAAATTTCAATGACTGACAGCTTCGCCATCTTGCGGCCCCTTTTTATACTCCGGTTGGGTCATTTAAAGGCACAAAAACAAGAGAAAGACAGAAGGTGGCGTCACCGGTCCTCCGCAAAAGACAAAGGTATCTAAGATCTTCGGTCAATTTGATTTTTGGACCAATGCATGCATCCCTTATTGAGATATTGATGATTTAGTGTGATTTTCACCATATATGGCAAGGTCAGGGTCACTCTCATAGGAAAGGTCATAACCCCAATTTTAATATATATAATCTCATAACCCATATCTATGTATATGCGTAATATGAAACAAATCTGTCAAATAGTTTTTGACTTATAATGCTCACACATGACTGATAAGGAGATTCTGGTTGCGGTGTTTTTAGGTTTAATTGCGGAATCTAATTTGTTAATCGAATCTCTATTTGTTTCAATATGTACACCCTGAAATGTGTTCAAGTTGTAGGGCTTTGAACCTCCTTTTTCTTTTCCAAACAAACCATAAAGTAAATGTACTATTGCAACCATGGTTCAAATATATTTATGAATGTATAGAAATCAACATACCTGAAAAATTACAAAAAGTCAAACGTTAGTCGTGTCACTGGTCGTAGTGTTAACCCAACTGAAAAAAAAACCTCGCATCAAAAGCGGAGTCATGTGGTCTTTGTTTCGAAATAACAAGCTTTACTTCCTGTTGATGGAAGTATTGGGCTCAATCGGGATTAAAGTGGACCTGTGAGCGCGAATTGCGTAATACATGTAAGGTCAGTGAGCTCAAAATGCAGGAAAACCCCGTAGGCGCCTCCCGGAAAAACGTGACATACGCGGGGGACCTTAAAGCACAAAAAAAGGGGGAATATCAGCGCCATGCCGATACGTGTGCAAAATTTTGATATTGATAATAATAACAATAATAGTAATAATAATCAAGATTGCTCGTCCGTTGATTATAGGGGACTGCATCGTTATGTCACAGACCACGTGATTTAGCAGCATGTGCAGTGCTGGTAGGCAAAACACTTAGGGACGTTGACTGTCTCAGTTGCACTCCTTTCTCAGTGGGCTTGTTCCGTGTTCTATATTGTTTGTATTCTACATTAAAAATGTCAGTCTTATAACATTAATTGCAAGATAATTAACCAATGAGCTGTACAGCTGCTGGATTTTCCAATCCTCAGCAAAAGGGACGTTGTCCAAGCTTCTTTAGGCTGCCTGCTGGGTCTATATATACAGAGGGCCACATAGATCCACTTGCAGCCACGCACTTAGTAAAGCCTCATTTTCCTTAATTCCCTGAACATGCTTCATCAGAGTTTATTGCCTCATATCCTGTAACTAATATCTTTATGCTACACCACATGGAGAATGATCAAGCCTGATACAGGTGCTGTAATGACAGTTCTATATTTTCACCCCTTTGTAACCAAATTGTCAGCCATCTGCAAAAGTTTCCAAGTACCCCTGCATAACTCGTAATATAGTACCAAGTTATTACTGCCATGCAGGCTGCAAACCTATGCTAGTTAATGTGTTAACGTATATAAAGTTATATTCATTAATGATAATATTTTGTGAATCTTGACCTAACTACATGAATCACCTTTCTATATATGCATACTCTATTTGCAATCAAAGTCTTCTAATACTTGAACTGACAACAACAAAAATCATTTCTGTTAATTAGGAAATCATTTTAACAGCTGACCTTCAACAGGCTCTTTTCACCCGAATGACAGGGAAATATATGATGGCTTTGTACCGTCATGATTCATTATCTGGTTCATTGTTTTAGTATTATTCGAATTGATTTATATACAAAGACAGTTGATGTTAAGAATTATTTATTTTATATTGATTTTATCTACTTTTAACTGTTTATGTAAGATCAATATTTCTCAGCCATTAAGTGTTAAAGAGATTTCATCTCAACAGAACCTTATAATGCTAATAATGCTTAAAAATTGTTTTTATTATTATTTTACTTAATTTGTGTGCCCATAATTGATGAAAATTATTTTTTTACATTTCATATTTAAAATAAAATAAATTCATAATTTTAAAAATATAAAATTCAAATCCCAATACAACATGGGGGTGTTTCACCTACGTTTTCCACATTTCAAATTCAAACATTATTACCTTTTTCATTTCAGATAAATATTGTTTTTTGTTTTCATATTTAAATATTACTACTTTTATTTTTTTTATTTTATTGATAACATAATTAATTTTTTTAATTTTATATTTAAATATTAAAAAATCATAATTTTAAAAGTTATAATTACCATCCCAATACAAATACTTTGGTGAGGGGTTGTTCACCTACATTCGTCACATTTCAAATTCAAACATAATTACTTTTTAATTTAAGATAAATATTGTATTTTTGTTTCATATTTAAATATAACAACTTTTAAATATAACCACCAGTTATGAGGTAGCTAAATATGGGATATGCTCGGGAAATATTCCGATCACATATAAAATAATAATTATCCTACTTTTCCTCAAAATTAAGTTCATAGGACTGTTACGGTCTTATAGTTAGTAGAATTATAGTTAATACTCTACCCCTCTTTGATTTACACGCTTGGTCAACTGCACGGTGCTGAGGAAAATATGCAGACTACTTATGTTATCGAGAATGAAGAAATATTCAATCCATAGAGTGAAATGGTGGATGTATATAAAAATAAAATCCAGGAATTATTAGGTACCAGCGGTTTTGAAGAAATTACCTGAAGACGATATGGCAATCAAACAATAATACCTTACACGAAAGGCTCAAATTTAATCCGAACTCTCATATTTAAAGTCATCTCCATACACAGTGGCAATTTGCGAGAACTTTGAACGCCACCTGCCGAGCATCTGTGTGCACATACAACCATACAAACTTTGAAATCTATCCCCCTTTACTGTATACTTAATATAAGCGAGGTTAATATTTCGCGGTAATTACCCCTACAGTTTTCGCAAGGGAGCAAAGTTCGTGAACTTACCATAAAAACACCAACATAGTGATCAGCGAAATATGGACTATATCGTCATAAAATGGACACACACACAAGAAATTCCTTATTGCATTTATTATGAAACGTTTATTACAATTCTAAGATACGTAATGGTTTATAATACCCAACCTTTGTCTATCAGGTTTGGCAAAGCTAACCTATTTCTGATGCTGGTGTACTTTATTCCATCGTAAATATGTTCTCGTGATTAAAAGCCGTTTTCATTTCCCTTCTAAAAATAAACTACATTACTGGGAGAAATTGTTCACCGACAGAATTCAATTATTTATATAGGACTTGACTGAAATGTCACCAGAAGCGTTAACGCGTGATTGTTATTAGAAATGACATTCAGGCCTTTTTAAAATAAACTAATGGGGGCCTGCGAGTCATGATACAAGGCATAATAGAACACACATTCCGAGGGTTTGATAAAAATGTTTGTTTTGTGCTTCTATTTGACGTTACAGTCTTATATGATCGTGTTTTATTTGCTAAATAAAGAAAGAAAGTTGTTACACAAAATATTTGGTGATTACCCCGGCGCAAGAATCGAATTTTGAAGAAGTTACGTCTACAGTATCCTTAGACGTCATGACGGACGGAGAGACAAACTGTCCAAGTAAAACCAGCCTTATTATAAATAACTGCTGCATGAATAAACGTAAGTCAACCGTGAATGTATTCCCAACAGAAAAACATACTGTTTGTCTTACTTCGGAAAAATGACAGTTCGACAAGCAGACGAAATGAAAAAGTACTGTTAGAAATGACATGCACATCTACGTATACTAGGATTGATCCGAACCCTATAGCTTTTTCTTCCACCTCAGCGTCTTTAGTTAATTAAAAATCGACGGTTGGATGGCAGTGCCGCTAGTTATGGGATTATATCCAAATAATCTTTTGCTCATGTCAGTCTAGTCAGCATATGATTTCGCAAATGGACGCCATTTTAAATCCGCAGTATTCATCATTCCACCTCCATTTCCATTTGTACGACAGTTCGAGACAGTCTTCACCAAGATTGCTGTTTTTTGGTTCTCCTGTATACCAGCCTTTGTACGTGAACTGGTCATTCCCCACCAACCAGCGCCATACTCCTTCAGTCTGCAGGTCGTTACCTCCGGCCCAGAAACTTAACTGACTCAGGTCCTTGAATTCTGTAAAAAAAAATATAATTCACAACGACACTTGTAGTTTTAGCCTATAGGTATACCAACACACACACACACACACATATATATATATGTAATGTGTGTGACGGTCCATAAATGCCATGATGGTCGGGTTACAGCTAGGTCATTTTGAGGACTTCATTGCCGTTATGACGTCATTATCATTGCGCCCAGCTTTTATAACGACGAAGTTACCATGACTACGTAAAATGTCAGTTACTCATTGTATACCATGTTAATTGAATTGACCAAAGGGTAAAAAGAATATTTCATGCAGATGAGTTCATTATGAGATTTCGTCCGGAGGAAAACGAGACAGCAGGCAAACAGGACCGAATTATAGAGTACACAAATCCAGATCAGTATATTATTTTCATTGAGCTGTCCAATATTCATTTTATTGAAAGCCTTGGGAAATCCACAAATCCATATTCATTCGGGACTTTCAAATATATGGCGCTGACAAATACTCCTTCACATGCACTACAAATGACACACCGTCCTGCACAACCTTTGATCGCGGACGTAATGACAGTCCATGACCGCGTTCAGATTTCGCTAAATTTACTGGAATATAATTTTATTGTTAATTTTCTTTTTTGATTTATTTCAGTCAGTCATATCATCTTGATAAAAAAAAATAAAGTAAAATTTACCATTCAACCTTGGGAAAACATGACCAAGAAGTCTTGTAAGATGATTCTGTTCAGCAGCAGTCTCGATTGAGATGAGGTATCCGTCAAACTTCTGACAGTTTACCTTCGCTTGGAGCCAGGTTAATTTTTCCCGGACAAATTTGTAGCATGAACTCACATTTGTGCAGTAGAAGTCGGAGGATCCAAAAGAACCCCTATCAGCTTAACGTAATAATGTAAACAAAATTGATGCTAGCAAAGAAATGGGCTATTTTACAGATAGGCTACGGAACTCGCGTCGGAGATAGTACATCCAAAATATCTTTACCACTTAAAACCCACAATAAAAATGCTACATGTACATGGGACATGTTAAGTATTTATAAAAAGTTTATAAATAGAATTTCCGAATCCAGAAAGCATTTAGATTCAATTGTACGGGACTTTTAACCCAGACTTTGGCCAGACTAGTTACCCCGGCTCCAGTTATGTCTGCAGCACACGACATGGCTTACCGCATCCTTTTTTGCTGTTATCCAGACTGGCATTTGTAGCTAAGATGACTGCAGGTTGAGTGATTGGAGTTCCTTCTGTGAAATGTCCATCCTCTCCTTTGTCAGCAGCTGGTAGCAAAGGATGCTGATTTTTTCTAATCAGCTTGGATTTGACCTTGAAAACTTTTTGCCCTAAGGTATCTTCATGACGATAATAACCTTGACACGGAAATTCCTCGATCTGTATCTCTGCATCAGATACATTCCTAGTAGCAGTCCTCTGAATCCTTTGGGATTTGCCGTGTTGAATGAATACTGAGGTGAAACAGAAAAATACGAAATTGTAGCACTCATAAAATTTGAGCACTGGATGAAAGAGATTAAAATGTTTAAAGAAGACTTGTTGAAATAAGGATCAGCAACTAATCCTCGTGACAGGATACATGTAAATATAAGAGCATTATTTTATATTTTGATACATATATCTTCATTATGAACAAGTTACGTAAAATAATAATAATTAAATACAGAAAAAAAAAGATTAAAAAAATAATATTCCCCAATCAGGTAAAGAATTCTGACCAAGTGTATATAACAGAAATAAGAAAAAACATTTCCATTGCTGTACTTATACCGTATTTTTTTTTCTTTTTATTAAATAGCTGTAAATACAAACATATTAATATATATATATATATATATATATATATATTTGTAAACATACATATATAATATATAATATATAATATATAAACATATGTATAACACTTGAAAACGATTTTCGTTTTTACTGATTAGAATAAGAAAGAAAACTTCTTTCGCAAATAAAGTTGTCAAAGTAATCTTCAGTTCTCGACCAAGAATTCCACTGAAATTTATATTTTTCTGTGTATATCAACAGAACAGCAGTAGTCTGCTGGTGTGCTGCAGTTCTGTGATTGATTAAAGAATCAAGCTAGCTGTCCCTTTACGACAAATGCATCAGAGTTTGTTGGGTATAATTCTTTCAAATCCATTGGCATATATTTGCATGATTGGCATGTTATATTCGTTTAATGAATGCAAGCGTGATTGCTTGGAAAAGGTATATATACGTATCCACAGAATTTGATGAACAGCAAATGGATTTTCTCCAACGGCGTATTTAATAATTTTTGGCAACTTACATATATGTTGCTTTAAAATTTTTACTTCCAATACAATCATTTAAATCGTTGTCAGTTTTCAGTACAACTATTTAAATGGTTGTCATTTTTAAAATACATCACCAATATGCAAGCGGCAGCTAAAGAATTTCTGTAAAATATACAGTTTCAAACACATAGTGTCGATAAAAGCACAAGCGGCAACAGAGCTTCATCATTATGGGTCTATCGATATGAAATTGTTTTTGTTCTCTTTACTATTGTTCCAAATAAATGGGAATGTTTAATATGTAAAGCAAAATGAAAAGTTCTGAAGTTGCGATTCCCCGAAAACAAAGTTCCATGACTTCAAGTAGACGAGCGTTTTATCTCCCTGGTTACAGGCCTCTCATTGCTGACGCTCTCCTGTATACACATAACATTAAAACATCGAATGTCAAAATATATAGTATGGGCACATCAATTCAGTCGGTTCCTATAACAGGCTCTCATAAGCTTTAACAATTATTATATATTATTATATGTGGCCAACATACATGTTACTCCAAGTCCAAGTAATAAAACTAGGCCACATCAAAAGACAATTTTTCAAGGGATTCTGACAACAAAAGAGCCAGCGACTTTGTTGTTATTTGTCATGAAACACAAAAACCCTTCCAATATTGAAACCATACATATAAACAACACAGAATTTAGTTCATTTTCGATGCCTTCCTTTTAATGAATCTACCGAAGACTATAAATTACCAATACCTCCAATGACCTGGTCATCACTTGTAATAAACGTACAGTTAAGAGCTATCGGGCGAACTTAGATACAACATGATCATGGTTTTATAACAGAACAGCAGGGGATGACATTTGTTATGAATATTAAGTTGTAACTATAGAGTCAGAAGATAATTGATAGATTAAATTCAAGAAAATAAATAACAAATATTATGTTACAAATGGAAAAGAAAAATTCGTTTGAAATAGAAGTACAAAACGAGAGAAACTAGGAAAGTTACTGTAGTAAAGAGGTCATTTGAAAGATTTACGTGAAGAAATATATAAGACAACACTTGATACGTATCTAGAATAGATTCAGTATTGTGTTACTGTGGTTGTCTCTTTTTTTCGGGGAGGTGTCAAATTCGCGATATCCATAAAAATAAAAACCTCGTGAATAAAACCGCCGTCTACACAGGTGAACAGTCGAATATATTGTGACGTTATTGGTGCCACATATTTGTTATCCAGGCCTTTAGTGCCTGAAGTCATAATGTTGATATTTAAACGATATGGAATAAATAAGCTTACCAATACGGACAAGGGATTACAATTGTTTGATTTGTTTGGTAATTAAGATTTAAAGCATATTAAATGATTCATATATCAATGGATACATTCTGTATAGTATATTCTATGATGAGATCGCAAAATAGTGAAATACAGAAACAGAGAAATGGTAAAAATTCAACCTAGCGAATATAAAATCAACCACATACTAATGGAAACAAAACCTGTGTCCATTTTGTTTTTATATCATAGAGAACAAACATGCATGTTTTGTTCACAGAAGGGTTTATGTCTAAGAAATTTACCTTAAAACAAGAACAGGTACAGCAGCATTATATGGATCTATGAAAAGTGTTGATGCTCGACAACTTGACAGTTAATAATGATAGTTGATGATAAATCAGACATTGTAGCACATCATTTCATCTCGGTTTGTTTCTCTTTAAAAAAGAGGAATACATATCAGAAATATTAAGAAAATCATATAGCTAATATAAAACAGTTTATTATAAAAGCGTATACTTAAAAAAGGGGGGCAACAAAGCAATAGCAGCAATAAATTTTGCTTACAATGATACAATTGTCTGATTTGTATTAGCTGTACTGATATGTGATTTGAAAATTTTTCGCTTTTTTATGCTAAGATCTTAGGTTTGGGCAGTTCTATTCAGTCACATAGCAATCTTCTATACAGGCTTGTTTACGCAGGCAGCACGCTGTCTCGCTGGTTTGTAGTGCTGAGGAACTAGGCTAATCTTCAACCATGAAATTATCATTGTCGATATAGATCCTGGCACTTTTTTGAGACGGGGATTAATTATATTTTTAATAAGAAAAATGCTCGGAAGGTGCAAGGGTTCACTTAGAATCTTAGGTTGAATGAATTAGCACTTGCTCCATGTTTTCCTTCGAATTTATCATGAATATGAGAATGAAATAAAATTAAACATTTACCGACAAAAATTCGGACTCAGAAATGCCACTGCTTTTATTTTCGTGACACTTTCAATCTTTTACGCCACCGAGATTTCTTGTATGAATATTACATTATTGAAGATAAACGTCAGTTGTGAGGGGTTACATATGGAAAATGCCAGGGGAAGATACTCCGATCACATACATATTTCAATAACTATACTTTTTCTCAAAATGAAGTTACGGTCGTATATTCAAAATAACAATAGTTAAAAGTTTTCCCCTCTTTGGCCTCTTTTGAATGCCAATCTTGGCGACCTGTACGGTGATGCAATCAATCGGCTAGTAAATAATATTAATTTTGGTTTGATTTTTTTTCCGTTTTGATGTTTAATTTATGTAATATAAAATAAGGACAAATTCAATCGCCATAGGGATATGGTTGACATATATAAAATAAAATCCAGGAATTAGTAGGTACTTGCGATGGTAATTATATTAACGGAGGCAAATGTAGCAATCAGTACCTTGCATTTCAAAACACTCTTCTCTTCCGGACTCGTATATTCAAGGCCATCACACCGACAGTGGCAACTGGCGATGACTTTTGAACGCACCTTGCTGAGCATCAGTGACCTCATGCATTCATACACACTTTCTGAGCAATCCCCTCATAAACTGTGACTGGTTTTATTTTTGAGAGGTTAATATTTCGCGGTTCTTACTAAAAAAATAGAGATCAGTAAAATGTGGAATTTATCGTCATGAGCTTTACACATTAGCAAGAAATACCTTATTGTTTATATTATGAAACGTTCATGGCAATCTGATCTTTGATTTAGTTATTTTTTTAAAATATATGTTATTTTATATAATAGCCAAATTTTGTCTTTCATCTTTCGCATGGCTCTCGTAATACTGGTCTAGTTTATATTCCAGTAAATTTCTTGTCGTGTTTAATACTCCTTTAAAACTCCTTTTCATATCCCTTCTAAAAAATAAACTACTTAACATAAGGAATTGTTCAATTACGGTATCCATCAATTTATATAACCCGTAACTGAAAGGTCACCAGAAGCTTCAACGCGTGATTGTAATTGGACATGACATTCAGACCTCAACGTCTTCAGTTAATTAAACATTGACGTTTAGGTGACAGCTTATGCGATTATCTCCAAATAATCTTCTCCTCATGTCGCTCTAGTCAGCATATGATATCACAAATGGACGCCCTAATATCATCGCAATCTTGATCATTCCACTTCCATTTTTTAAAACTCCGCAGTTCAAGACAGTGTTCGTCATCATTAGCATTGTTTGGTTCTCCGGGACACCAACATTTGTACGTGAACTGACGATATCTGGAAACGCAGCGCCAGTCTCCTTCCTTGCGCAATCGTTACCTCCAGTCCAGTAATTCAATTTACTCAGGTGCTTCATCTCTGTAAATACAAAATAACAATATAATCCACAAACATGTATGTAGTTTGAAGCTACAGGTCTTCTTCAGCCAATAAATGTCTACACATAAGAGGTGTGTGACTGTTCATTACTGCCGTAGAAGGACCACAGCTTACCGAGATAAATACATTGACCTTTCTCGCATGACAAAAGAATAATCTAAATTTAAAGAATAAAACATATCATAAGGTGACGCAGGTTATCCGAATGCTGCCTTGGTGTTTGCAAAACCGCCGACATGAGTTTATAAAAACGTCTGTACGGAGGTATAATTAGCAGGGTATACCCATTTCTGCCCATCATGACCTTTTATTGTAACCTTATAGAGCATATAACCCCACCAAAAGTGTTATCAATCCATTGCCCGATATTTCATGTTAATTCACTGAAATCCATTGAAAACACTAAGCGAATTAGACTATTAATATAACGTGAAACAAACATGTACAACCCATCTTTCAACAAAAGCTCAAAGAATATTATTAAGAACGTTTCGACATTTTGTTTTTTTTTAAACTAACAAATGTAACGTATCTGTCTATTTGTTCAGGCTTTTGACTGATGATGAATTTAAATACTAATGTGACGTTAGGGGGTGGCCAGGCGCCTGCACAGCTAAGGGATTAAGCAAAAGCTTAAGAGGAACGGGCTCATACGAAGAGCAACTATAGACCTATAATGAGCACTCCCCCCCCCCCCCCCCCCCCCGCCAGGACAGACAGCAACCAACATCTTGTCAGGACCACAAGAGATTAAGTCGTCGTTCTCATTTCGCCCAGCAGTCATTATGCCGAGGTAACCGACAAGGAAATGTCATTTACTCATAGTATTCCATGAATGTTAAAGGTCATTTCCTCGTCCACAGAGTACCAGTTACCAGTTGATTTCCATGAAATTGTTTAGGAGAGTGGACAATAGGGCAAACGGGATATTTCGTGGGGATGAGTTTATTTTGGTCGTAGTGAAGAAAACGAGACACCAAGCAAAAATGACTGAATTGTGATGTACAAAAATCTATATCCGGATATTAATTTCACTTTTTTTTGTTTAAACCCTATGACATCCTTCCACAAAGTATTGTCGAGATTCATTCAGGACTTTCGAATATATGCTGGGGTCAAACACAAAAACAAGACGAATGACATACCCTCCTCCGTAACCTTTCATGGCGGGCGTAATAAGAGTCCATAGCGGCGATTTTCAATGGTAGATAAATTTATTGTTAATTTAAAATTTTTATTTATTTCAATCAATCATATCATCCATAGAAGAATAAAATAAAATACAATTTACCATTCATCCTGGGGAAAACATGACCAAGAAGTCTTGTAAGGTTATTCTGTTCGCCGATGGTCTCAATGGAGACTAGGTCCCCGCCAAACTTCTGACATTCTTCTTTCGCCTGGACCCCAGGGTATCCGGACAAATTTGTAGCAAGAAGTCTCAGATGTGCAGTAGACGTCGGAGAATCCAACAAAACCCCTTTCAGCTTACCGTCACAATGTACACAATAATTATGATAGCAAAGAACTGTGCTATTTTACTGATATGGCGAGGAACTCGAGTCGAACAGAATACGTCCAAAATATCTTTACCACTAAACACCCACAATCGAAAGATATAACATCTACACGGGACATGTTTAATATATATGAAAGAATTATAAATAGAATTCATCAAACCAGAAAGCATTAAGAAAAAAATTAACGAGGCGTAAAAACCAGATATGTACCAGACTAGTTTCCCCGTAATCCAGTGATGTCCAAGCACAAAATCATGGTTTACCGCATCCTCCTGTTTTTCCAGACTGGCAGTTATAGCTGGCATCACTGCAGGATCCCTGACTGTAGTTTCTTCTGTAAAAATCCACCCTCTCCTTTGCCAGCAGTTGATAGCATGGGATACTGATTTATTCTAATCAACTTGACCTTGAATTCCATATGACCTAAGGTATCGTCATGACGATAATAACCTTGACACGGAAATTCCTGAATTTGTAACTCTGCATCGGATACATTCCTAGTATTGGTCTTCTGAAAACGTTGGGACTTGTCGTGTTGAATGAATGCTTAGGTAAAAAAGAAAATACGTTATTGTAGCACACATTCAACTTGTGCATTAGATGGAAAGAGAATAAAATGTATAAAAAGACATTGAAATAAGGATGAGCAACTTATCCTCGCAACAGGATACATGCCATTGAAACAGCATTATTTTATACTTTGACACATATGTCTTCATTATGAACAAGTTACTTATAAAATTAATATTAAGACACCGAAAAATAAAACAATATTCTTTAATCAGGTAAAGAAATCTTACCAAGTGTATAAAATAGAAATAAGAAATACATTTCCGGGACTGCACTTACACCATGATGTTTTCCCTAATTAAATAGCTGTGAATACAAATATATTAATATATATAAACATATTAACATATATCATACGAATTTCGTTTATACTGATTAAAATAACAAACATTGTATCTTTCGCAAATAATCTTTCGCATATTTTCCCGTTGTGTGTATAACAACAGTACAGCTGCAGTCTCCTGAGGTGCTGCAGTTCCCTGATAGATTAAGAAATGAAGCTAGCTGTGCCTTTACAACGAATGAGCATATTATGTCTTTTTAGTACATGTTTTGTATGTAATATTCGTCAACATAATGTCTGCGTGATTGTCTGACGCATCCATAGAAACTGATGAACAGCAAATAGATTTTCTCCAACGGCATATTTAACAGTTATTTGCAATTTACATAGATGTTTATTTTTTATTATTTACTTTCAATACATATATTTAAATTGTTGTCAGTTATAAATGCATCACCAATACGTAAGCGACGGCATATAAAATTCTGTAAATTACAAAGTTCCAGATATGTACTTCCGATCAAAGCACAGCGACAACAGAACTTCATCATTATTGGTCTACTAATGTGTAATTAATTGTGTTCTGGGAACTATTCTTCCAAATAAATGTGACTGTTCATCATGTACTAAAGCAAAAACAAAGTTCTGATGCTCGTTTCCCCCAATAACAGAGTTCCTTGATTTCAAACAGATGAGTGCTTTATTTCCCGGGTTTCAGGCATCACATTGCTGACGCCCTCCTGTTTACACATAACATTATAACATCGAATGCAATTATATATCATGGGCACATAGGTAATATGTTTAATTATATGGGGCCAAACAGATATGTTACTCAAAGTCTAAGTAACAGGTTAGCTGTAACTCTGTATGTGTGGTAAGCAGGCAAGGGTTGCAAGTCAGAATATTGTTTTATGAGGCAATGGGGTATTTCATTATCGGTCACCGGGTGCGAGGTACATCATTTAACTACGTATATTGATTCCATCCTAATTATTATAGAATATAGATTCGCCATTGTAGAAAAAGCAAGCCGATGTTTCGTATTAGACATGAATATATAATTGAGCTTCCAGGGTAGAGGGAAGTATTAAAGCGAAGTTGCATGCTTAGTTGGGAGAGACAGTCTGTGGAGCCTGCTGGTATCCAGAGGTGCTGCCAGCCGGTGTCCGGAGGTACTGTCAGCCATTATCCAGAAAGTTGCAACCAGCCGGTGTCCAGAGAGGTGCTGCCAGCCATTGTCCATAGAGGTGCTACTAGCATATTTCCAGAGACGAGCTCCCGAGCGGTGAAGAGAGGTGCTACTAGCTTGTCCAAAGAGGTGCTGCCACTCATTGTCGAGACAGGCGTTGCCAACCGGTGCCTGGAGGTCCAGAGATGTGTTGCCAGCCGGGTCCAGAGAGGAGCTGCCAGCTTGGGTCTAGAGAGGTGCTGCTAGCCTGGGTCAAGTGCCGCCAGCCGGGGTCAAGTGCCGCCAGTCGTTTTCAAGTATTACCAGTTTAAGAGGTCTGGAAACTGTTTAACAGTACCATGTGGTTTTACTAGAGTTTTATTGTATCCTTAGACAAAGTGTGGGAATACTATGGTTTTATATCGGTCCCGCCGCCGCCGATATATGTTTCCACGCGACAAATGAAAAAATGTTTCACGGATTTTTAAAAACCTACTTCCACCCATTGGGTGTTTTTGCACATATGAAAGGTATGAACCTACAAATGGAATTGATGTATACATATCTGTCATTGGGTAGCTACTTTCCGTGATAGGAACGAATTTGTGAACAGAGTCCTGGGAGCCCCCTGAAAAAAGTTGAGACAGCCCCGTGGATGTATGTGACGTCACTGCCAGAACCCAGGTTGCGCGTCCACAATGTTCCAGCAAGGCCAACGTGGTGATCTGTTCCAGCAACGGGGAGGAATCATCTTCAGATGACAATGTCTGTGACACTGTAAAAGGAGAATAAAGCGGCGAATTTAGATCTGTAGATGTTATGGCAACTTTGACATTAGCATCATGTAATTTTGAGCCATATAATTAGAAAAAGAAGGCAGTCGGTGACAGCGGCCGCTGATAGCCAACACGGCAACACGACGACAAGGTGATTCCAGTGAAGGGATGACAGGATGTTCAACATCAAGGATGGAGTCTGCGGGAGTTTTAAGGGATATTCTGGTTATTTTATTATCAAAATAACGAGATAATTCAGTAATATAATATTTTTAGCAATATAATGTGGAGTAGTACAATATGCCGGTCAAGTTTGTTGAATCTCGCTTGCGACGCTTTGCAACAAAGTTTGTTGTTATAACAATATTTTTCTTTTTTGATTCTGCAAAATTCAGCTGATATTCAACTTGGTTTGCTATAAGAATATAGCGCTGGTCCTTACTTTTTATCATAGTTTATAAATACGTGCGTCTTAATCAGAAATGTAATTTTTTTTTATATTGATAAGCTCTTTTTGTTAAGTAGTATAGTAATACTATTTTATATATACTATCCGTAAAATGAGTTTTTATTTGCAGGCCTTACCTTATATTACCACACACGGGGCTGGTCTTAAATTTAAATGAAGCTTAATACGTACCTATTCTATCCCGATGGAGGTTGGTACAAAATTTAAGCAGTCCCCCCCCCCCCCCCATCATCATAGACAATGATACATACTTTTGATTATCTATATATAATTTATCATAAAACATAAACACTCCTTTCTTTTATAATTCATTTCAATTTATATATATATATATATATATAGAGAGAGAGAGAGAGAGAGAGAGAGAATGAGAGAGAGATTTAATAAATTTAAATGAATAATAAAAAGCGTGAAATTCACATTTTTAAATGAATTATGAAAGAGTCATGTAGCATGATAGAAAAAGCAAACACGAATATTATAATTTATAATTATACACAGTCCATATAGTTCTGTATATAATACTACCCCTTGGCTATTATTAATCTATATTATATATATTGGCAGTGTTACTTGTTATATAGCCTCAGCTAGGCTTTACTTGTGAAAATTAAAATATACAAGCAAGATTATAAGAATAATTGCTCTGTTTTTGTTCCGGCTGATGTAACCGTTTATCTGGATTTCAAGGGCACTTCTAGTACCCTCCAATTTATGAATTGTGTAATATAAAATATTTAAAAAAAGAATGTTTCCAGAAGCCATCCATACTAATTATAATACTCTGATAGCAGATTTAATTCTTAGAGAAGTACATTTACAATAAATTTTAATTTAAAATTATGATTATTTAGGAATAAAACAATTTTACTCATTTGTTGCCTTTGGTAAGGTTGATGAGGATTTGGATAGGTATATTTGGATTAAATGCACGGTCACTTTTGCCAATGTATCACATGAAGGTGAAAGTGTAACATCTTTGAGTGCAATATGGCAAAACATACCAACAAGGGGGGAGAGAGGTTGCTGAAACAGATTTGGAGCTCCCTTTATTACTGACTGGGTAATTTGTTATTATCTTTAATATATAAGCCATTAATGCAAGCTTCGACAGCAAATTATTCTTTGAATGGATGGAACAATGATGCAGCTTTCTCGTCTGTAATGAAGAAAGCCTTCTCGTCTGTACTGATGTCCTTCAAATCACATTGATCTGATCTGAAGACCAAAAATTGCATACAACCTTCTTCATAATCTACAGTGTAGAACATGACTGCTCTAAGAGACATTTACTAGCCACAAAGAAGTTAAACCAAAATGCATTATTTTGAAGAGCCTGCATACGAGTATTTCCTGAATGGCACCCATACATGTCATTACAATGAATTTACATAACAAATGCACACAAAATATATAGCATATTTTTACTAAAAACAAATTATTTGTAAATAAAATATTGTTATGAAAATAAAACATATACAAATACTTTTAATACTTTGTTATATACATACTACATAAGTCTGTCTTCATACATCTACAAACACATATATACCATACATATATATATATATATATATATATATATATATATATATATATATATATATATATATATACATGTATACACATTTATATACTCTACAGTATCTGCCGTGCTAATGCAAAAGGCAGTAAGTCCATGTTTGGGCCAAAATGAGTTAACGCTCAAATCTTCAATGGCAGTATATGTTCTGTCAGACATATGTGTTGCCAAGTCCTAGCCCTCGAGAATCTCGAGATATGAGGGCAGTAACATCTCCATATTTGTGTTTACACACCATGATACTGAAGTAAAAAGTAGTATCTTCACTTACTGCCTTTTTGCACAGGAAGCTTTGGAAATCCTAAGGTAAAGAGCAGTAAGAACACTTACTGCTCTTTAAATAAAGATGAGCATTTCATTAACTAACATCGGAGATACTGCTATTTGTTTGTGACAACTATCTTTTTGAAAAACTGAGATGGATGAATCTTTCTCCGACAAGCAGATAAATTCTTTGGCTCTGCAGAAAAGACGTATAACAAATTAAAACATAACAGAATAGATTGTGAAACTATAGTTGTTTTTTCCCCTTAAAAATACTTATCGACCATCAATTTTTTATACAACCCTGTAGCACGAAATATTTGACAATATTAAATATATATATATATATATATATATATATATATATATATATATATATATATATATTATAGGCAGTTCAAGTTATCTAAGGGAGATAGAAACTGTTAAGCCAGAAAGTCAACATGCTGACAGTCCTGGTAAATCATCTGTGGAAAATCCAGGATTACGTCAATTAACTTATATTCTCCGGGTACAGAAACGCTCCTCGGAAGTGAAGTATCCATTCAGTAAAACATCAAACAAAAGACCACATTTAATTTAAGTTAGATTGATTGTAATGGAATTCGGAATGATAAGTGTCAGTGACATATTACAGATAGGGGCCTATCTGTGGGGGTGTATCTAAAACCCGCGGAGATCTCCGGCCGGAGATCAAAATAAAACCCGGAGATCGCGATATCTTAATTAATGAGGCGGCAATTGGTATTAATCGTTCCCCTTGACACTTCTAAATGACATCCGCATCGAGTATGATACTTAATTTGCAAGTGCACAAAGTATTTATTCAGTTATCCACGGAAACCTTACCCGGAGACGACCCGGAGATCGTCCGGAGACCGCCATCTTGCCCGGAGATCCGCAAATGAGTGCTTCCCACTGATTCCCACTCGCCACAACAGATGCCGCCACATACATGTCTGACTTCCCCGCTCTGATATGTTATATCGTTTACGAGTCTAATTGATTGGAACTGTCACTAAAATACGTATATTGTTAAAAAAACTGTTTAATAAACTAATCATATATTCTCTTTACCAATATTCTATTTCTGGAAACTCTTGAATGTTTGTAATATGTTTATAACTAATTATATTTTCTTGCATATTATACAGAATATTTTCTTTTAGTATGAATTTTATAGTCAATTATATGTGATAACATATAAATTAGTTTAATTTAATATTTACATAAAGAAATTATCGTAACCTCAACTATCCTTAATTTTTTTAATGGTATAAAGGGTTTGCATTAAATTTGGAAATATAGGAATTATAAAACATATATAATAGTATGTCAAATATGTGGTTTACTTAATATTGAAATATCGAAATTATAAAACATATAAAAACTATGTCAAAAGTGTGGTTTAATTATTCGGCACTAAGACCAGAATTTAACTGGTTTAAAATACAATTAAAAAAAGGGCAGCGCGAGGATACCCCCATCAAAGTTAATTGATTACTAAATTATGGATTCACTTCCCGGCGGGCCTGGGCTTTTAGGCAGGTGCTGGTGTGTACACAGTTATTACGGGCAGACCTCATTAACGGTGTGGCTCATCCAGAGACATGGCCAATTTGGCTATTTAATAAAAAAACTTATTAAACTCATTAATTTCGTTGAAGGCAAACGAATTCATTTATGGAGTAATATTGTTTATGTACGGACAGTGATTACCAATAGACCTCGGCAGAGTAATTAATCCTTTGTAGCTATTTGAAATACTGTAATCCTATTATCCTTTGATCGTAAGGCCAAGTAAAGAAACCCCTTAGTTTGAAAATATGAGCAGTTCCAGTTTTTCGCTTTCTTTAGCTATATAAATAGTGTAACCTCTCTCTCTCCCTCTCTCTCTCTCTAACACACAATCTTAATACACTTCCATATGTCCTACCATCTCTCATTCTAATCCCCCCCCCTCTCTCTCTCTCTCACACACCCAAACACACACACATACAGTCTAAATATGTTTCCCTAAATCTCCTACCATCACCCATTCTCCTCTCTTTTTCTCCCCTCTCTATCTCTCTCTCTTTTTTTTTCTTCCCTCTCTCTCTCTCTCTCTTTCAATTGGCATTGCCCCGCTGTTACCTAATTAATTTCACATAATGTAATATATCACACAATTTTATTAAAGTTAATAGAAGACAAATTAATACATATGTGGAATAATATTAAAGTAAAATCATTAAACATGGCAAGGGCATGTTATTGCCACCGTTCTGTCTTGTTGGAACCACATTAAAACAACTTAAAAAGGTTTGTTCAAAAACACGATGATGGTCAGAATACAAAGTAGATTTGATCAATATTCTGCAAAGTGCTTCTCCGTCAGACTTCGAAAGAAATTGTGAGAATCTTTACCTGAAATGGCATGAAACTGTAAGAGAATGTTTTGATAAGCATCTAAAATCAGATTTGATGAAATACGCATATATAGGCCTATTTTAGAAGAGTGTAACGTGTATGACAGTGCCTCCGGAGTTACCAACAACAGAGCTGAATCGTTTAATGCTGTAATTAAACGTCTAAGAAATTGGAAAGAAGCACCAACAGATACTTTGACGTTGTGCTTTTATTATCTTCAAAATTATTATCTCAATGTAATTTTGCGGGGTTATTGTAATTCAGGTTCCTATCATTTAAAGTCAGAATATATGCATTTATTAGAAAACCCTGAGGATCAACCATTCCCCAAGGATACTTGCGCCCCGGGACTAATAATTGAAAAGGTAAAAAACAATATAAACCAGTTCATGTCTGATCCCCCGTCACTTCAATCAGATTTGTTGCATGCTGATGCGGAGATGAAAAAGAGCAAAACATAAATTCGGAAAGAACCTGACACAAATTGAAAGGGCACAAGATATAATCAATAACGGGAAAATAGAATTAGTTGCGAAATTTGGTACTTTCATTGTGAAGGGCAACAATGAAAATTAATATGCGGTAACTCTGTTCCCAAAAGAAAAATGTCAGTGCGCAGCAACAAATATTTGCTACCATATTCTTGCAGCCAGGAAATCTATAGGTATGGATGTAATCGATCAAAAACGCAAACTAAATGTTTCACTAATGTCTCGGCGTAGTAAGAAAAGGATGGCTAGAAAAACGGGTAGAAAACAGCCGAGAAAATCAGATTTCGTGTACGAATTTGAAGCTGCTCCCGATACCGATGTTTCCATGATAACCTCGACTAGAGATAGATCTCTGCATGCAATCTCCCGAGCTAGATGACCCGGTTCCCGTTTCGAAAAAAAAAACTATACAGGGTACTGTTGATAAAATTAAGACACAAGCTACCCCGGCCAAAACCCCATTAGATAATGTTACAGTTAAAAAAAAACCGAAATCAATTTTGAAAAATTCAGAACGGAAACGAGTGAGAATTAGACTTGATTTTGGCAAGAGTAATAGTAACAGTAAAGAAAAAGTAAAGACGACAGTTCATCCTCGCTTCCAACTCCTAATTGTAGACCAGTAGGGATGCCGGAAAGCATTATCGATACACAATCTTTTGAAACAAGTGCGTCCTCTACACCAAAATAGACCACAAATAAAATAACCCTGGAAAATTGTGAATCCTCTGACGAATGTAATCGCCCGCTAGACAAAATTCGTAAAGTAATCCCCTAAGATAACACCAACAAAAACAAAAAAGAAATCGACTCTCGTAAAAAACGAAATAAATTGCCGACATTAGAAAACAACGTTTCAGTTGAAAAGAGAAAGGCAAATCCGATATCGCTAATTTTAGTACATTATTCGCCAGAAGAGGAGACGTGCCGAGCGAGGTATTGGCTGCATGAATTCGGACTAACAGTTCAAAACAAAAGAGAAATAGAAAACGATTCTTGGCTTTCTGATCAGCATATCCGTGCTGCGCAAATAATTTTACAAAAACAAAATCCAGTAATAATCGGATTCCAAGATACTACTCTAACACCTTGCTTCAATGTTGAACGAAACAAATGGATCGTGTCAGACACAGGTTTTAAAAATATAGGTTCTCGAAAAGGCCCGTGTGTACAAATATACATTTCACTGGACATTCACATTGGCTTATATCGGTCCGACCAGATGTGAGGGGTCTGTTTATAATAGATAGTTTGCGTGGGGCTGCAAAGAGTCTTAATTACTTCCTCAACAGAAATACAGCTTTGCCAAATCTACCATTTGAAACAATCTAAATTACATATTTCGGTAGTGAATGCCGTGTTGCAGAATAATAACTCATGTTTTGTGGGGTATATGCGATCGCCAACGCGGTTGAATTTTCCAACAATATGGTGAACAGTTGGTTAAATGATAAAATTAGTGACTTGGTGTATGATGAAAATAGAATGAGAACCCCATTTAAAAAAACTGTTTAGAGCAAAAAAATTTCACACCGTTTCCAAAACTTCAGCGAAAACGTCCTGTCAAGGTTAAACATGTGCACCATGAGATAGTATTACACTGTCCATGCAAACGTCCTGACTATTTTTATGGAAATATGATAACATTTTCAATGTGTGATATATGGTGGCATAATATTTGGGCAAATGTACCTGAAGATATATCGGAGGATTACATCTTAACATGTAACCTCTGCAAACAATGAATATGCATTCCCAGAGCAGAAATACAGAGAATATAATACAATCATTATAAAGTTAAAACAAATTACGCGGCTATGAGGCAGGTACCCTTTAGGTGCTCATGTGCCAATTAGCCAAAACACCATAATCTATAACTGGATACGTTGTTTTCCCAGAGCTGGAATGCAGTGGTACGCTAAATAAACTGTAATGCAATTATTTTAAAGTAAAACAAATAACGCGGCTCTGAGGCAGGTACCCTTTAGGTGCTCATGTGCCAATTGGCCAAAACACCATAATCTAACTGGAAACGCTGTTTTTGACATAGTTTTTATTTTTTTTTATAATCTCAATATTTCAATATTAAGTAAACCACATATTTGACATACTATTTTATATGATTTATAATTTCTATATTTCCATATTTAATGCATACCCTTTATACCATTAAAAAAATTAAAGATAGTTGAGGTTACGATAATTTCTATATGTAAATATCAAATTAAACTATTTTATATATTATTACATATTTTACTATAAAATTTATACTAAAAGAAAATATTCCGTATAATATGCAAGAAAATATAATTAGTTATAAACATATTACAAACATTCTAGATTTTTTCAGAAATAGAAAATTGGTAAACAAATTATATGATTAGTGTATTAAACAGTTTTTTAAACAATATACGTATTTAAGTGACAGTTCCAATCAATTAGACTCGTAAACGATGTAACATATTAGAGCGGTGAAGTCAGACATGTATGTGGCGGCATCTGTTGTGGCAAGTGGGAATCAGTGGGAAGCACTCATTGGCAGATCTCCGGGCAAGATGGCGGTCTCCGGACGATAATTGCACATCAAGTCATTCCTGTTTTTTTCTCTTTAAAACAGTCGAATAGAAAACAGAAAACTTTAGACAATTATATAACTAATAAAAAGTATATAGAATAAGCGTATACTGTGATAGAGGGTAACAAAGCTATAGTAATAGCACTTTTTGTGGGTAATGGTACAAATGTCTTATTTCGAATAGCTGTACTGATATGTGATATTACCGGTTATGCTCTTTTTAAGCTTAGATCCTACCACTTGGCAGTTCCAAGCAATCACGTTGCAGTTTTCTAGACAGTCTTGTTTACGCAGGTAGCCCGATCTTTCGCTAGTTTGTTGTGCTGATTAACTGGGCTGATCATCCACCTTGCTGTTTTAATCGTCGATATATATCCCTGCACGATTTGTGTACACATAAGATAAAGCATAGATGATTTGTTTTCAATAAGAAATATGCCTGGAAGGTATTTTTCAGCAAACTATCCTTTTTCGACAGTTTGTGGCAAAATGTATTTATATTAAACTTACACAAATATGATATCATTAGATGCTCCGGATCGTCAACTCTAACATGCAAATTTTCTTTTCATTGAAATGAGGTCAACTTTTTTTGTGCGGTAATGTAATATAGATCCGTTACTCTGCCCGATTACCACGTATTGGAGGTAAACGAAAATCTTCGTCGGGGTCTGTAGCAATAATGTATACAGATCTTGGTTTGTGACCAAAAATTTCTTGAAAGACCTTGACATGTACAACAATACAATTACCGGTGACTTCGTACATCTCAGATGGACACTAACTCCCCCTAGAGCCTAGATTTAAAGCTGATATCTGTGTTCTGTTATTATGATAAATATTTCTTCTCCCACGTGCGATTTGCAATGATTCATGATTTGCCACATGATATTTGGTAAAGATTGCTTACAAGGAACTATGTTTCTTAGCTGCATTGTAATGTTATTCTTGATCCAATACATATCTACGGCACAAGCTTTTTTGCGGAAACATGTTCAGCGTGTCAAGGTGCAGGTGTCAGAGTGTCAAATATTTGGCAAAGATTGCTTACAAGGAACTATGTTTCTTAGCTGCAGTGTAAGGTTATTCTTGGGCCCACACATATCTACGGCACAAGATTTTTCGCGGAAACATGTCCAGAGAGTCAAGGTGCTGTTTTTAAGAAGGAAGTAAATACTCCCAGCTGGCTCTCTATTTTTGTGTAGTGGCTGTATATGGTGAGGGAAGTATTTAAAACTCATCTGGGTCGACATAGTTTATTAACTTCCCAAACCTCTTCAAGTTACTTATGAATGCCTATTGCTAGAATGTTATCTTTAATAGTTAAATGTAGTAAGCAGGCGTAGGAAGGTGCATGCAGGGAGGAAACAGTTTATTAGAAGTTTATATTAACATTTGGACCCTCACTCTCATGAGACGGAATGAGAAGACAGCATTTGGAAGAAAAATGTGGCTCAGGTAATAGCATTTCACGCTGTTCACACACACAAACACACACACACACAGTCCAGTCATTTTATGGATACAAGTGACCGGACCCATCCAAAAAATTCATTTTTTTACCATTCATCTTGGAAATATGCCTGGATAAGCAAACTAAAGTATACCAAACTTTAAATGAGGGGAACTGAAGGCTGAAACAAATTGAATAGCACCACCGGTATCATAGTATGTATAAAGTTATCTGCGATCAGCACGCCTATAAATTTTCAAGTCAGTGATGATTGACAAATTGCAATTGTGGTGAAATGTTCGTCGTACCTTTGAAGGTCCCTGTGGCCTTTAGTAGTTTTGATGGATTTTAGTATTTTATGTCTGACTGTTGGACATAATTCCAGTTCGGTGGCCTATAGCAAAATGGATGAAAACTTTGCAATATTCTAGACTCTCATCTGCCTGTCAAGTAACACTTGTTTTCAGTAAGGTAACGCTGGTAAGTAACTGTAAAGATTCCTAATCAGGGCCTGGTTTTCAGGACGCCTGCCTGGCAGCCACATCAGATTGTACAAACCTGAGATCGCTCCCTGATAGTCATATTGGATTTATGTAAGGTTTCACATTCAACCGTCAACATTCCCTCATAGGAACAAATTTTCAGAAAAAAATTTAACAGCAACCACTTCAATCGTTCGTAAGAAAATGAACGTGAAAGGAATTGTATTTCAGATTTTTTTCAATTCGATTGCACAAATCCCCCCTCCCCCAACTCAAATCTTAAGATTAATTTTGCATTTTATTTTCACAACAATCGCTGGAACAGTTCTCAATATAATGCATGAAATCTACATATCGCTGTCTGTCGGCATGTTAGGTCTTTGATGGATAGTAAACATGCTCCCGCAGAGACCAATCGTCATTCGATACTTTACAGCAATGATTAAACGGCTTTTGAGATAATGGAAACTAAGGAATCTAATAACGCTACCGGCTGTCATATTGCAGTTTTAACCTGTTTGAAAATTTATCGCACATATAATTTTATTTGAGTCAATCATCTGATCTACGTTCAAAGCGATCGCTTAAACATGTCTTAAAATACCCATGACCTTTATTAATCATGAAATTAAATTTGTTATGCCGTCAGCCGTTTTTTGATTGCAGGAAGTAGTAAGGGGCCATCAAAAGTTTTTTTTTTTTTTTTTTTTTTTTGCATATTACACCCATATCTCGGAAAAATTTGTGATGACAGCCTTATAGAATTTATGAAAATTAAGCATTGATTAACTAATAATATTCGGAAGACTTTTAATATGTGTATCCGGACACAGAAATCGTAATTTCGATTGCATTTCGCAGTGGGTAATTTCATATAATGACTGAACTATATTAACAGGAATCTTTCCTTTTGGTTTCAGGGAAATGGAGAGTTTAACCCTTCTGCTGATTGCTTCACCTTTGCTCTCACCACTAGGTACATATTCTTTTTTTATAATCTGAAATATGAACACCTCGATCAGTACGTAGTAGTATTAAAACATTTTGAGTTAGGCTTAGAATATATACGGGTAGAAAATACATCGTACCGTTGCAATGAACTTTAAAATAGTACTTATATGGATGTCTCGAGATAATCTTAAGACGTTCCACGCCTTTGGTAATTATATTTACCCTTACAGTATTGGAAATACGGCGTATTTTCATTCCTCGATAGGAACTGTGTCAGAAACCTCTTTACTATCAATACATGATGGTAGGGCGTAAATAAATTTATACAATTTGCCACCAGATGACAAAAACTACGATTGTGCCACATAAAAAAAAAACAAGATACAAACTGCGCCAGTTTACATTAGCCACAACGAGGTCAAGTATAGAAGATTTTTCTTTTTAATTTCACAGCTGAAGGGAGCTCTGTTGGTTATTCCTTCCGCTACGTCCACGGCAGAACCGAACCTTCTTGTTACAAGTTTGTACGGACATCCTACACATGGGTCCAAGCGAAGGAAAACTGTCAGAGGCTTGGCGGGAACCTCGTAACCATACAGACCGCGGGTGAACAAAATCATCTCACAAGACTGTTGGGTCATATATTCCCAAAGTTGGACGGTAATTTATATATATATAATTTTGTTCAAGATTTGGTCAGCGTAATGGGGTTGGTTTACCTGTAAACAAAAACATTTGCATAAATGTGAAGGTAATCTGGCTCGCAATGTGAAATGAATTACGATACTGTTTTGTCTGTTTGAGGTTGTCTATCCCCAATGTGTATTAGGGCTATATTTTATAAGACCGGCCGAGAAAGAGGTCGTTACGACCCATATTGTAAAAACTGGCCCATATTGTAATAACGGCCCATATTGCAATAAAAAAGACCCATATTGTGATAGCCATACCCTGCCCATATTGTAATGAAACTGGCTAATATTGTAATAATGGCCCATATTGTAATAAATACGGTCCATATTGTAATAAAAAACGGTCCATATTGTATTTATGGTCATTGTTGTTATCAAAATTAACCCTATTTGTAAAAATCATACACTACCCATATTGAAATAAAAACGATAAGTGGGAAAAATGGCCCATATTGTTGTGACACATGTTTAAGCTCAAAAATGAATCCCAAATCTCACAGGCGAAATATCGTTTGAGAATACTTTCTTAAATGACAGCCATTTTGGTTCTTCATTAGTAAAACAGATGTAGTCAATATGGAAATCCAGTTCTATTTGTATGTTCAGGTAAACATTCGCTTCACAAGAAGTCAATAGTTATGTTATCTATGAAAATTGACATAAATTTAATCATATTCTTCTCACAATATTGGCCTTTTTGCCGCTTTTTTCCCCCATTCATGCTGATAACAGCAAAGGTGAGGTAAAGCTCTTACAATGTTACTCATTATTATAACAGTATTAGCCATTATTATAGTATTGGCCGTTTTTTATTACAGAACTGGCCATTTCCTCTACAATATTAGCCATTATTACAATTAGGGATGGTTATTACAATATGGGTCGTAGCAACGACCCATACTGTTATAATTTCGAAAGTGCCAATATTGTAATGAAACTGGACAATACTGTTCATTTTTAGTTTAAGAACAGTTTTAGCGCATCTGACTATGACTTTTTACTACGCGCTATTGAACAAAGACAGATATATGCATCTTAAAAAGAATGGATTGCCGTTGAATTTGGTATGCATAATTATCTTGAAAAAAGTGAACTCCTTCATTATTTAATTTTATCACGCTTCTACTTTTATTTATAAGAACAACATAATACAGTTCTCTCTAACTTCATTTATTAAGCCTCCCTCCGTATGGAGAGGACGCCTCTAGGGTTGATGAGTTTATTTCTTTATCAATATTTGGGGCTAAAAGTTTTGATGGACTTTCTTAGGTCACCCGAGGGCAAAACCACCGATTTTTTTTCTTTCTTCTGCTCCTGTGCTCCAATATGACTGTTTAACTCAGCTGACTATAAGTCATCTGAGCTATAGTCATGATCCTTTGTCCGTCGATGGCCGTTAACAGGGCACGTTTTGAAACCGTTGGACCTACGGATCTGAAATTCGACTTACAGTTAGATGTCCCCAAAATCTCCTTCAATACAGAAAATTAAGTTACTTTAAGTTCAATCTATTGAGATATTAAAGAAAAACCTCAATTTTCCATTAAAAACGAATTGTAACACTTTCAGACTGCATACTATCAAAACCACTGATCTAATATTAATCATTAAAGCTTGTAAGTTTTGGAATTTGAAAGAAATCGACAAAAAAACCTGTAGCTTTTACTAAAGTTTTTAAATGACCATGTCACAAACAGGCTCTACCCAGCCCCTCTTCGGTCACCTGTATGTCACCTTATTGACCTGTCAGGCACATTATGCACGCTTGAGACGGGGCATACCGGTCAGCCAGGCAGCTTATAGCTTTAAAAAAAATATGTCAACACTGTAAAATTTTACTCAGGCAAGTACTGATTAAAGATATCAAAATGTTTTACTTATGACATTGAGACTTGTGACTGTATCAGCTGTCACAAGACTAGGTAAATGATCAAAATGTATATTACTGGTTCCTTTATTTCAGTTTATAAAATTAAACTTGCTCATCTTTAGTTTGCTTTAATTTATAGGGTGTCGTTTTGAAACCGTTAGACCTTCGAATCCAAATTCGGCATACTGTTAGAAGTCCCCAAGATCTCCTACCAAACCGAAAACTTGGTCACTGCGACTCCGATCCTTTGAGAAATTAAGGATAAACCTCAAACTTTCATTAAAAACCTATTATCACCCTTCAGGACGGTCTAATATCAAACTAACTTATCTATTTTTCTTAATATTTACCGGGAGTATTCTTCTAAATATTTCCTATATACATGCCAAAAATTAAGAAAAAATGTAATTTCTGTAAGTTATGAGCTTGAACATGTTGGACTTTTTAAAGAATCTGGAATAATGTTGGGAGACACTTTTTTTCCCCAAGTATATAACTTTGGTAAATAAATTATGTGATAATAGAATGAGGATCTAAAACAAACATTTGTTCATTATTTTTCTGCCTCATCACAATAGGAGATCAGGTTTTGTTTGCCCTGTATGTGAATGCAGAAATGTTGTTAATCCCACGATCCCCCCCCCCCCCCCCCCCCATTGATTCCTTTGCACCTGTGAATTGGAACATCAGTTTTTGTTGCAAATGTGTAAAATGTATTTAATTTAAAAAATAATAGGATTAGAAAAAAATAAGACCTGATTGAAACAGATTTTGACCTAAGGCCAAGCCAAAAGAAGTATACGCTCATCGAGCAACTACAGGTTGCTGCGGTCAAGAGTTCAGCCCTGTGCGCTCCTTAAGCTTGTTCTCTGAGCCAACAGTCGCAGTGCCACGCCAAGCCAAGCAGGGAGCCGTAGAGGGCGGCACTGTCCATCTCGTGCCGTTGTCCGTTTTAGAAAGCTACAGCATCAACAGCCACAAAGCCAGAAGCAACCTACATTCCCGCCACCGATCCCAGCAGCGGAGACCCAGCCATGCCATTCGAGAGCCGAACTGAATCCTGTGAGCGACACTGGTTCGAGACTCATAGCCCTTGTACTTTCGGTTTCGGCCATTTGGACCGTTAAACCGGGTTTCCCCGATTATGCAAGTTTTTAGCAAGTTTTTTTCTTCATCGGCATTTTACCTAAGGAGAATGGAACATAAAGTGATCAGCTCTGTCTGTCCATCATTTTCCGTTATCATTAAATATATATTAATTCTGAACTGTTTTCCTAAAGGCACTGTTGAGATAACTTTCATATGCTGTATGTGTATGGATTTAAGCTATTTATATATTTAGTTGTGTTATATTGAAGCTGTTAAACTTTAATCCCATCATTCCAACCCCCCCCCCCGTGGACTCGGGGAAATTAGTTATATTTCAACTGGATACATTTTATAAAATACAAAAATACATATATTTAATAATACATGTATATAAATATATATATAAAAAAAAACTAAATATGTCGGAATGACACGAATGCCCCCGCCTAGAGCAAATAAGAGCTGTCATATATGGTCAAAAGTAGATCAACCAGGATAAAATGTAAACTCGATCTGTAACGGGTCATTATCAAGCAACACACCGAAAATCAGGCCAGTATCTGCAAGCATTGTGAAAAAAGGTCCATACATCTGCATTTTTCATAAAATTTTATATTTTTCATGAAATTTTCTATGTTCAGTATCTGTCATATGATCAAAAATTGGTCAACTGGGACGAAACGCGAACTTGATCTGTAAGTGGACATTATGCGCCCACAGACTAAAAAACAGGCCAGTATCTATAAGCATTGCATTGCGAAACTAGAATACAAAGCTGATAATCAGTTATAACTTTAAATTGGAGAGGTATGTACTATGTTTCAAAACAACCCACCATATTCTTCCTGAGAAGTTTTTTTTTCTATTCTAAGCTCTATGACCTTGAAAAGAAAGTCAAGATCACCCATCTTTGAACTTGACCAAGATTTTGTAAATATGCAATAGCACTGAATAACTAAAATTCCTGTGTTGAATACCTTTACAGATATCCTGCACAAAAAGCTAAAATTGAAAAATCCGATAACAAATCTTTAAAAATCAGAAATTGTAGGTGGCGCCAATTAAATTGTGCAGCACGCACAGACTACCAGTCCCAATGACCATAGTAAGTTTTGTGAAATTCCACACAATGGTTCCTGAGATATAAGCCTCCAAGTGTTTTTTATGATAAGCTCTAAAACAAAGCGAATTAGGTCAAGGTCACCCATCTTCGAAACTTGACTAAGATTTTGTTGATATACATCTTCACCGAAGAAATAAAAATGAAATTTTTCTATGTTCAGGGGCCGTAAAACGGTCAAAAGTGAGTCAACCGAGACAAACGCAAATTCGATCTGTAACTGGTCTTTATCTGCCCATACACCAAATATCAGGCCAATATCTGCAGGCATTACGAAAAGAAGTCCGTACAACTGTTTAGATTTCGGAATGACGGAATGACGGAATGATGGACATGGGTAAAACAATATGCCCCGGCCACTTTGTGGCGGGGGCATAAAAATAGGTCCATTGAACAAGATTGGTCACAAGATTCACATTAAAATGATTATGGCTGCATTTTAAGCAAAACTTTTCATCTTAAACTCTCCATCTTGCACATTTAGCTGACTTACCAGTATAGGAGAGCATTCATTAATTTGGGGTCACAAGGTAAAAGGTCAATGTCACAGGAGCCATCTGTTCACAAATTAGTTTCTAGATGATAACTCCAATTTAGTTTGACATTTGTTTCAAACTTAACATTTATATGTCTCACAGCTAAAGTAAGAACTATGTTGATTTCGGGGTCCAAAGGCCAAATGTCAAGGTTAGAGAACCTATTTTTATAAAACAAATGTGTATGCATTTCAAGCCAAACTTTTCATCACAAACCTTCAATCTTCAAGATAATACTCCCCTGCCAATAGGTGAAGATTCTTTCTGATTTGGGGTCATATGGTCATAGGTCAAGGTCACAGGGCCCATCCAGTCACAAATAAGTCTATGGATGATAATTCTGCTTTGGTTAGACAGATTGGCTTCAGACTTGTTTTATTAATGATCCACCACTTAAGTAAGAAACGTTTTGATTTTAGGGTCCAGAGGTCAAAGCTGAAGGAGCCACATCTTAAGAATTATTGTGGATGCACTGTAAATCAAACTTTTCATCCCAAAATGTCCATCTTTCATACATGGCTTACCTGCCCAAAGTGGAAGAGATCTTTAGATTTTCAGCTTACCTGGTCAGAGGTCGAGGTCACTGGATCCACTTTTTTAAAAGATTGTTACAATAATATAAATGCTGCAAGTTCAAGGAATTATAAGTTCTCAGATTTTTTGGTCACAAGTTCATTGGTTAAGGTAACTTGACCGTCATTCTAAAAAATTTCTTTTAAAATATCCTTATAGACAAATACAGCTGAGCGTTGAGACCCCTGGGCCCCTTGTTTTCAAATACTTCAACTGCAATGTAGATAAAGTTATATGGCCAAGTCAAAACCTGTGTGTCACCATTTCCAAATGTAAATAATATAAATTACATCAGTCCTCTACAAAACAGCATCAACTCATAATACAGCTTATATTACCGCACAAAATCACCATTTGCTTACCTCCTCTTCCAAATCATATTTTGTGATCATATATAACGCTGAGCGCCGTGACCCATGGGTCCCTTGTTTTCTTATTTATGCACCTTTTTTTCGCTATTTTTTAGACCTTCAAATGAACTGTTAGACCTGGATGTTTTTAATTGAACTTCCTGGGAGGTCCTAAGCAAATCTCCTGGGAAACCTGAAACGAGGTCATGGTGACCTATATTCTGCAAGCTACTGGCCGAAAGCATGATTTTTAGCACCCAGAGAGTCAGACAGAGCTCATCTTGTATCCTTCTTGTTTACAATCTTCCAATGTGACATTCTAGGATGTCCTGGGTAAATGTCCTTGGAAATATGAAATTAGCTCACTGTGAAATATATTCTGTGAGCTATTGGAATGAAAGTCAAATGTGAACAAACTGAATCCGTTAGCCCTAGAATCTTCTTATGTAATATCCAGGTGTCTTGGTTAATTTTTTCTTGGAAACCTGAAATAAGGTCATGATGAGTAATATCTTGCCAGCTATAGGGGGAACAAAACTATGATTTGAGCACCCTGGAAGTGAGATGTGTACAATTTGAAACTGTTAGGCCTAGAAACTTATAACACAACATGTAAGGAGGTTCTGGCAATCTCCTTCGAAACCTGAAACTAGGTCCTATAAAACTGGTGAAACTGGTGACCTATAATCTGCAAAAAAACAACCAAAAATATTATGAGCACCTAGACAGGCAAGGCTACATTTTTTTCTGTTTGACCTAGAATCTTCTTATATTACATCTAAGGAGGTCTTTTGCAAGTCTCCTTTGAAACCTGAAATTAGGTCACTGTGGCCTATATTCTCTGAGCTATGAGCACAAAACCTAATTTTGACAACCCAGAAAGTCAGACAGGTCACCTATCTATACTGTTGGCAATAGAAATGTCTTTCGTAGTATAATGGGAAGTCATTATAATATTTCCTATGACATCCAAAATAGGGTCACTGTGGCCTATATTCTGTGGGCTGTGTGAAACAACATGATTTGAGTACCCTATAAGTCAGACTGACACAGGTCATAGCCGTTTAATGTAGAAACTTCTAAAAGCATCTTAGGAGTTCATGATTGAATCTTGCTGTTAGCTATTTTCTAAGGACTATGGGCTAAGAAAAAATGATTTTGAGCACTCTGGAATTCATTCTACCCATTATTTAAGGTTTCTTAAATATTTTTTTACCATATCATAACATCAGTCATTAATAGATGCATCACCTGTACACATATCAAATTCAGCTTAGCGTAATGACCCATGAGTCGCTTTTTTTTTTCTTTTTTTTTTAAATGTTTCTGTGTTCTCTTCATTGAATGGATTGCCTGAAGATTAAACAAACTGAAAGTTTAATAAAATGACATGCAGAAATACCAGTTCTTTGTGAATTATTAGTATTTTATAAAATACAAATGCCTATAAACTGCAATGCAGTCCTTTGCAAGAGATATGTAAGATATATGTCCTCATGTTCTCATGTCACCCTGAGTGAGTCAGAGGATATAACGACTATCCACTTGACAAGTAAGGGTCTTGTCAAATCACAAGGACTTTTATCTATTGCTGATATGACAAGGTTAAGAGCCGTGTACCCCTATTGATCAACTGTGTGTAGTAAAAGTCTCAGACATGATGCCTAAAATAATTGAATGCAAACATGCTGACTGTAATATCGGAGCCTTAAGATGATTTTATAAATATAAACCATGATGGTCGTAATTATCGCCAGTGATAATATCAGAAGCATAGGTATTCAGCTGTAAGATTAATAAATTTGAACTAATTAAACTCATCTCACACATTTGTACAGGTAAGCGGCCCACATGATACATGTTCCCTGGTTTTGTAAGCTTTTATAATCACAAGTTTTAACGTGTACTTGCATGCCTTCATAGAACTGCTGGTTTTAATATTAATAGAGTTAATTTTGCACTAAAAGTCTCTCCTTCTCTCAACACTAGCACTTCCATTTTCAGTTCAGGAAAAGAAACATCTTACTTTATGACATAAGATCATAGAGTTGACTGAGAATGGCCAGCATCCCTATATTGGTGCTTATGGTCCATGCAGGCATTGCTTATGAAACACCAGCAGTTTGTGTCTGTTCTCAGCAGTTTTTGTCTGTGTCTCAGCAGTTTGTGTTTGTTCTCAGTAGTTTGTGTCTGACACAGCCGTTTGTGTCTGTTTTTAGTAGTTTGTGTCTGTTCTCTGCAGTTTGTGTCCGTTCTTTGTGTATCTTATATTTTACTTAAGTAATTATCCAAGGTAATATTGATATACATTATGATCGATTACTGCATCTTACAACTTAGTGTGTCTTTTTTTTTTAATTTAAAATGTACAACTGTTTAAGGTAAAATTTAACAAAATAAGGCTCTAAAACACTCAATGAAAGTGTGTTCACACAATTTCATGGTCAGCATGATCTAAATTTGAGATTTCTGAAATGAAGGTCATGTTCATGTGACAGCCTTTTAACACAGGGGCACTCATTTCCATGTTGCACTGACTCACACATGTCCAAGGGCATGATTATTAATGTGTTCGTCCTTGTGTCAGGATATTCCGAGAAAACTGTTTGTTCCGCACAAAAACAAGGTCCAGTCTCTGTTCTGGTTGTTCAGACAACTATCTAATCCAGAGCTACAGACTAGGCCGCAGACGACATTAGGTTATAACCAAATATATAACCAACATTGTGGTCAGGTAGTTGAGATCAGAGCTTGTGATATAAAAGTCATACAGAAGTAACCACTAGTTATTGATGTGTTCCAGTGGCTGTACCTGATCTCTGATTTCTTTATCATTCACATTGAAAGTGAAGCTGACCGTATATCATGATTGTATGAAAACACTTCCCTGTGTGTTGATCAGTATACAGCTCCCGCTGAGACTCATGGTCACAACATGTTGTTGTCGTGTGTACTGTAAGCTCCCAATTTCAGTTTAATCCCAACATCAAGTATATGTTTGTAAGATTTGGACAAGGCTTTGACAGACTTCAACCTTAATACATGCATATTTACATGATAGAATCAACTTCATCAAAATGGAATAACCTCTTGTCAGATGACCATCTGCTGAGAACATGATTATTTTTATTTGGGCCATCATATTAAAAATTACTGGTAACTGATATTCTTAAGCATACATCCCTGCTAATCTGTATCAATGGTTTTTAGTCTGCCAGCCATTCAGCAATGAGTTTACTCAGATTGACTTTACATTCATACATACTATGGTGAAATCTCCTAGAAACCTTGCACACCGTTTGTACCTAAAGAACCTTACTTTTTACATAAATTTGTCAAAAATAAAGTGTGCAAATGAGTGAATATGTATGGTTTCCTAGCAATATTCTCATATTCAATTTCAACTGAGTCATGCCCACAGGTCTCTTGTTAGCTCAACTAAATGTAAGTCATCTGAGCTATAGCGATCGCCCTTTGTTTGGTGTCCAGCCGGTTGTCTGGCCGTTAACATTGCACAAATCGTAACAGTTAGACCTAGAAACATTTTATTCTACATCCAGGTTGGTCCTAGGTAAATCTCCTTGAAAACCTGAAATTAGGTCATAGTGACCTATATTTTGTGACCTACGAACGTAAAACATGATTTTAACACCCAGACAGTCAGACGGGGCACAAATTGTACAAATAGACCTGGAATCCTTTAACGTGACATTTAGGGAGGTCCTAGGCAAATGTCCTTTGAAACCTGAAATAAGGTCACTGTGACCAATATTCTGCAACCTTCAGGGAAAAGATGTCATATGAACACCCTGAATGTCAAATGGGGACGAATCGTATCTGTAAGGACTAGAATCTTCTAATACCATACCCTGGGAGTTTCTAGGCAAATCTCCTTTGAAACCTGAAATTAGGTCATGATGACCTATAATTTGTAACCTATCGACTGAAAACATGATTTTAAGTACCCAGACAGTCAGATGGGGCACAAATTGAACCCATTAAGCCTAGAATTCTCCAACTTGACATTCAGGTAGATCATAGGCAGATGTCCTTGGAAAACTGAAATTAGGACATGGTGACATATATTCTATGACCTGTGGTCAGAAAAAGGGTAAATCTCCTTGAAAACCTGAAATCAGGTAATATTGACCTATATGTTCTGACCTACGAACCATAAACATGATTTGAGCACCCAGACACTCAGACAGGGCACAAATTGTATCTGTCAGGCCTAGAATCTTCTAATGTAAATTATGAGACGTCCTTGGCAAATGTCCTTGGAAACTGAAATAAGGTCACCATGACTTATATTTTGCGACCTTTACGAAAAGATGTCATATAAGCACCCAGAGAGTTAGACGGGGCATAAATTGTACCCATTAGGCTTAGAAATAGTAGAATCTTCTAACGTCATATTCAGGGAGGCTGTTAAGTCCAGAATCGTCTTACACAAAAAGCCAGGGAGGTTCTAGGCACATCTCTTTCGAAACCTGAAAATAGATAATTGCGGACTTTACTGCAGCTCAGGCAGAAAAATGTCATATAAGCTCCTAGAGAGTCAGACGGGGCACATATTGTTTCCATTAAGCCTAGAATATTCTAACATAATATTCAAGGAGGTTGAATGTCACCCTGAATGTCAGATAGGCACCAATTGTATTTATTAGGCCTAGAATCTTTTAAAGCAACATCCGGTGAGGTTCTAGGCATATTTCTTTGGAAACCAGATATTATATGTAATGGAGCACAGACTATATTCTATTCACTATGAGCAAAGAAAAATATGAATTTGAGCATCCAGACAGACAAGGTACAAATTGTATATTTTTTCCTGTGAACCTTTTATTGAAATGTCTAGAGAGGCAAGTATTCTTTGAATTCTGAAATTAGGAAATTAATTCTTATCATACATGTCAAATACAGTCAGGTAGGGCACAAAGAGTATATTAAGCCCTAAAATCTTCCAAAACAACATCCGGTGAGATCTTGGAAAATTCCACTGGAAACCAGCACGTGACAGGCCAAAACCATGATCTGAGTACCTTTAACATCAGATGGGTACAAATTGAATGCACTAGGCCTAGGTCATGGGCAAATATACTTTTTAGATATTAAATAAGGTCATGGTGACTTATATTCTGCAAGCTACTGTCCAGAAGCATGATTTTTAGCAGTCAGCAGGGCACATTTGTATCCGTTAGATCTGGACTTTTCTAACATGACATTCAGAGAAGTCCTTGGCAATTCTCCTTGGAATCCTGAAATTGGGTCATAGTGACCTGTTATTCTGTGAGCTATGGACCAGAAACATGATTTTGAGCACCCAGACAGACAGGGTACAAAGTGTATCAAATTTCCTTGGAGCCCTCCATTGTGAAATCCAGGGAGGTCCTGGGCAGGTCTCCTATGAATCCTGAATTTTTTATTTTCTGTCCTTTTTTCAACATAGTAACATTAGCCATAGCCTATTCTCACAGACATAATATAACACTAATAAACAACATGAGCACCGAGTCAAAATTAGCTAAGCGTCATGGCCCATGGGCCACTTGTTTTATAATTCATATTTCATGCAAATTAACTTTCAAACAATTCAAATATTGACTTCTCGTTACACGAATGTGTAATTGAACATACAATTATGAGAAGGCACTGGATTAACATAATGACTATCTGTTTAAATGAACCGAAATGCCGACGACCAAGCTAATATGAGCAAAATATGGCCACGAGTTATGTTTAGACTTTTGTTGAATCATTGATTTGATGGGATAATAAGTATTTAAACAGGATAAAAAGGATAATTTTTAAAATGAATATATATATATATATATATATATATATATATAATTATATATATATATATATATATATATTTATGGTTGTAGTTATTTTTAGCGTCTGTAAAAAACAACAATAACAGGTATTGAATGTTATTCTGGTTTGCTAAAAACACCAAACCTGGGTACATTTCTAGGATTTGAATTCTTGAATGGTGACCTAATTTCGGTTTCCAAGGACACCGCCCAAGGACATCTGAATGTTACATTAGTAGATTCTAGGCCTAGCAGATATGTGTGCCCTGACTGTATGGGTGCTTATATGACTTCTTTTCCTCAAAAGTCGACCTAATTTCAGTTTTTCACAGACATTTGCCAATGACGTCTGTCACATTACAAGATTCTAGGCCTAACAAATACAATGTGTGCCCCATCTGACTTTCTGGGTGCTCAAAATCCTGTTTTCAGCCTGTGGGTCACAAAATGTAGGTCACAATGACCTAATTTCAGGTTTCCAAGGAGATTTGCCTAGGAACTCCCAGGAAGTTGCATTAGAAGATTCTAAGCCTAAAAGGATATGATTTGTGCCCATCTGACATTCAAGAGGCTCAAAATAAGATTTTTGTCTCATCGGTCACAAAATGTAGGTCACCATGACCTAATTTCACTAGAGCCTCCCAGGAAATTGTGTAAGAAGATTCTAGGTCTAACAGATGCGATGTCATGTTGGAAGATTCTAGGCCTTATCAATTTAATTTGTGCCCTGTCTTACTGTCTGGATGCTAAAATCTTTGTTTTCGGCCCGTGGGTATTTAATATAGGTCACCATGACCTATTTACAGGTTTCCAACGATATTTGTCTAGAAACTCCCGGGAAATTGTGTTAAAAGATTCTTGGCCTCACAGATACGATTTGTCTCCATCTAACATTCAGGGTGCTCATTTGAAATCTTTTCTCTATAGGTCGCAGAATATAGGTCACAGTGACCTAGTTTCAGGTTTCCAAAGACATTTGCCTAGGATCTCCCAAAACGTCAGGTTACAGATTTCTACGCCTAATGGATACAATTTGTGACCCGTCTGACTGTCTGGGTGCTCAAAATCATGTTTTCGGCCTGTAGGTCAGAAAATATAGGTCACCATGACCTAATTTTGGGTTTCCAAGAAGATTTGCCCAGGACCTCCCTGGATGAACAGTTAGAAGTTTCTAGGTCTAACGGTTACGATTTCTGGCCTCTTAACGGACGGACGGACGGCCGGACGACCGGACGACCGGACAAACGCCGGACAAAGGGTGATCGCTATAGCTCAGATGACTTTAAGTCAGCTGAGATATTTATTGGTCGTTTTACCCACTTGCGATTTTATTACAATATGGGCCATTTTACCCACGTCAGATTTTATTACAATATGGGCAGGTTATGGTTATTACAATAAGGGCCGTTTTTTATTACAATATGGGCTGTTATTACAATATTGGTCGTTTTTATTACAATTCAGGCCGTTATTACAATATGGGCCGGTTATTACAATATGGGTCGTAACAAGACCGCTGCCATTCACTGATATTAGGAGAAACCTTCAGGGTAAATGTATGCTCTCCTGCCTGCCTTGACAGATGTAACCTCTTGGGAAGCGCCTTTACTTCTGACGGGCAAAGCTGAACAGTGATCCAAACATAAAGTTGTAGAATCGTAAAACACTTTTCCTCCGGCTTGAAATAATATATTTATCTTAAGTGCTACATACAAAAGTTTCCACGCCTGATGTCAAAGAGTCTTTCCCGAAAAAATAGTTTATCTTAAGGAGTTGTGTTTCTGACCGTTATTGTTATATATTTTCACAGAACTGAAACACCTGAGTAAGTTGAGTTACTGGACCGGAGGTAACGACCTGCACACTAAAGGAGACTGGCGCTGGTTGGCGGATAATCATCAGTTCACGTATAAAGGTTGGTCTCCAGGAGAACCAAACAGCCCTGGTGTTGAATGCTGTCTCAGTCTGGCGTACACATATAAATGGAGATGGAATGATGGTTTATGTGCTTATAAAATGGGGTCAATTTGTGAAATTGCTTGCTGACCAGAACGAGAGGCGCATACATTCGGAGACCGAGACCGGAAGAGAAACGTTAAAGTCATCCTGAACTTTCACTTAGGGCTTCTTTTCATTGATTGGATGAATGGATAACCAAAGTGAAATAGTGAATTTGTTTATAAAGTCATAGGATGCCCTTAACAGGTTACCCCGGACTTATATTCTGCCCGCAAGGTGGGAATACATGATGCTCAGAATTTTCAAAAAATGGACGAACAAATATGTCCTCAGGAATATTAAATCGAACTAATTTTACCGTGTCCCGAATTCGTATATATGCCTGTCAGCATGCATCGTTTACGAGACATAAATCAAATCATCTTTAATTCACAGATAATTGTAAAAATTTCGATGTCATTTGCTCTTTTGATTAAAAGATAAAAGATTCTCAAGTTAAACGTTATATGATAGTTCATCCGAGAGTTATTTTAAGAGTAATAAATATCAGTCACTTTATAAGCTCTGAAATAAAACTTATTTGCCTAGGTGCATATTAATTTGAAATAATGTAAACATATATCCCTCTCATACTGCATTTCCTTCTTAGCGGCCTATGAAATTTTACATTTTTCTTAGTAAATAGAAACAAGACCTGATTAAAGGTTCGGAGTAACAGATTAAATTATGTCATAAGGGAAAGAAACAAGGCATCAGACAAAATTTAGGTCGATCAAGACCCGTGTTCGCATTTTTTATTTTATCGCATTATTTTATTTTAACGATTCGTCCCTAGATTATACATTTCCTTCCATAGCCATTTGCTCATCGTGACACAATTATTGAAATTTTATATATATTTTACCTAGAAAATCAAACATACTCACGCACACACACACACCAAGCAGATCACGACCGGTTTACTGTATAATATTCAGATTTACCGACTTTGAGCAGTACCAGTTCAACTTGGCCGGCAGTGCTATAAGTTGTTATACTCTTCTGATATGGACCTTGAGGTATCATTTGATGTATGAATAACGGTATTAGTCCATACTAATTCATGTCTGTCTTAAAGGAAGCTATTCAATTGCCTTATAGGTAGACTTGATTGTATCTCATACTTACTCTTGATGCATATGAATGGAATGCAGGTATTTCCTGTAAAGAAAGTCTTTTTTATGCTCCTGTAATTGGTATATAAGCTTATTTCTATACAAGCTGTTATAACAGTAAACTCGATCCCGCTAGACCCACTTGTTTCTTTTATATATTGCCTTTACCATAAATGCCAATATATAAAACAGCTCGGTATATTCACTACTCTTGAAAGCAGCGCCTTGCCAGACTGCACGTGATTCCCATGCGGATCCAGGTAAGATTTTTTTTTATATAGGGGTTTGGCCGGGGGGGGGGAGATAACCTTTGTATGTAGTCTTATCTTAACTTTAATCTAAGTTTGTACATCTACAGAGTTCCATATCGGTTTTTAGGACTACTTGATAGGACAGTAGCACTGGCTATCTATCATTTTTTAGCTCAGCTGACTGAAAGTCGTCTGAGCTATAGCGATCACTCTTCGTCCGTCGTCCGTCTGTCCGTCTGTCCGTCCGTTAACCAGGCACAAATCGTACCCGCTGTACCTAGAACCTTGTAACTTGGGATTCTGAGAGGTCCACGAAAAAACTCCTTGGAAACCAGAAATTAGGTCTCTGTTACCCATATCCTTCGAGCTATTGGGCCCCAAAGTACCCCCCAGAACAGTAAAAAATTTCATACAAGAACTTCAATATCTCATTAACTACATCACTGATGGTCATGATTTTTGGCATACGTATTGATCATGAGATGTTTCATCAGTTTCTGCAGACTGGTGGCGCCACCTGTATTTTTCAATTTTTACGAATTGTTTTCTCTATTTTTGAGACCTTTAAAAATGTGAACAGCTGTTAACAGGGTACAAATCATAACGACTGGACCTAGAATCTTCATTCTTGACACACCGAGAGGTCCATGAAAAGTCTCAATGGAAACCTGAAATAAGGTCTCTGTTACCCATATCCTTTGAGCTGTGGGGGGCTCCCAATTACCCCCAGAATAATGGAAAATTTGATACAAAAGCTGAAGTATCTGAACAAAAAATGCAGAGATCACCATAATTGTTTCCATGGATATTGATCATGGAGTGTTTCATCAGTTTCTGCAGACTGGTGGCGCCACCTGTATTTGTTCGGGTTTTTTTACGAATTTTTTCTCTATTTTTGAGACCTTTAAAGATATGAACATCTGTTAACAGGGCACAAATCATAAAAACTGGACCTAGAATCTTCATTCTTGACACACAGGGAGACCCATAAAAAGTTTCCATGCAAACCTGAAATAAGGTCTCTGTTACCCATATTCTTTAAGCTGTATGGTTCTATAATACCCCCCAGAATAATGGAAAATTTGATACAAAAACTGCAGTATCTCAATAACTACAACACTGATGGTCATGATTTTCGGCATACACATTGATCATGAGCTGTTCCATCAGTTTCTGCAGACTGGGTGCGCCACCTCTATATTTTACGAATTTGTTTCTCTTTTTTTGAGACCTTTAAAGATGCGGTTATCTGTCAACAGGGTACAAATCGCAACAACTGGACCTTGAATCTTCATTCTTGACATGCAAGGAGGCCCATGAAAAGTGCCTGTGGAAACTTGAAATTAGGTCTCTGTTACCCATATCCTTCAAGCTATAGGACTCCGAAGTATCCCTCAGAATAATGGACAATTTGATACAAAAGCTGAAGTATCTGAACAACAAATGCGGAGATCACCATGATTCTTTGCATGGATATTGACCATTAAGTGTTTTTATTAGTTTCTGCAGATTGGTGGAGCCACCTGTATTTTTGTATCCGCCAAAACGAAGTTTTATATTTTTGACCGGGTTCCTCCGCCGATGCCGCGTTCGTTTCCAGAGAACTCCTCTGGGAATAATGGACCGATTTTTCCGAAACTTACACCAATTATCAGGTCACATGTGAACTGATGCCTAACCAATTTGCGTTGACCTCTGACCTTTCCTCTCTGCCCAGCGTCCATTTGTGCTTCTGTTTCCACACATAAATCCTCATATCTGGGGGAACTGTTGGACCGATCAGGAAATAAAATTCATACAAATGTAGCCCTTGGATAGCTTTATAACATACACAAAAATGGTGGCACCACCTGTAACCATGTTTGCACAGTGTCCATCTGTTCATCTGCCTTGGGTTAAAATCACTCATATCTCTGCAGTGAATTGACTAATTCACCTGAAATTCGGCATGCGTATACATCCTGGATAGCTTTTTTGATTTTATGACAGGTGGCGCCACCTACATTCACGTTCACGCTGAAGACATCCAAGCTCATATCTCGGGAACCGTTTGACCGATCAGGAAATAAAATGTATACAAATGTAGCCCTTGGATAGCTTTATAACATACACAAAAAACGGTGGCCTCACCTGTAACCATGTTTGCACAGTATCCATCTGTTCATCTGCCTTGGGTTAAAATCACTCATATCTCTGCAGTGAATTGACTAATTCACCTGAAATTCGGCATGCGTATACATCCTGGATAGCTTTCTTTCTTTCTTTTTTTTTTCCCCTTTTTTGGAATGCCTCAGAATATTTCATTTTTTTATATTTCATATATTTTATTCTCTTTCATCATCGACATCCCATCATTAAATCGAGCTCAAAGTAAACTAAATATGGTTCAATTCAAAATAACATAATTATATACAAAATCATTTAACACGAAGACAATTCAAACGACATTCCTCAGATTTAACATCTGGTATTTAAAATGGAGAGTATTCTCCCCCATTTTTCCACATATTTATGTACTTCTCTTTCTTTTTCTGCTACCTTACGCTCGATTAATTCTTTATCTTTTATATACTTGATAAATATAAAGAGCGAAGGGACCCTTCCTTGCTTACGATATTTAAAAATAACGAACTTATATGTCAATATTAATATATCAATTAGCTTTTTATATGGAACATCACTTGAACACCCTGAATATATTATTTCTCTCGTTAATGCTGGCATATAAATCCTTGCTCGACTGGCCCAACTTGTAATATTGAAATAAAGAGCTTTGGTCAAAAAACATTCACAAAAAAGATGACAAACCGATTCCGTATCCATGAAACAATATGAGCATCTATTGGTATCTGTTAATCTCCATATATATAACTTCTCGTTAACAGTCAAAATATTATGTAGAATTTTAAATTGGAATTGCCTCAAATACATGTCCTTTGTTGTTTCATATATATGCTTCACAGCTTTCTTCCAACAGAAATCGTTGGTTAAATCTCGTTGGAGATTTACTTTGTTCACTGGTTCTTCTATTTTTTTCAGGATCGATCGATTATACACTTGCTTAAAATTTAGTTTCTCTAGATTAATAAATATATCCCCCATAGGTATTATTTCGTCAGATAACATATCATCATTAGACAAGCCTGTTTTAATACTTTCTCTCCAATTCGGTGGAACCGCCTCCTGTAACCCTCTCCAGTGAATAAAGTAAGAAGAATGAAGAATGATAGCTTTCTTGATTTTATGACAGGTGGCGCCACCTACATTCACGTTCACGCTGATGACATCCAAGCTCATATCTCGGGAACCGTTTGACCGACTAGCCCAAATTTGTGCATGTGTATAGATCTAACATAGCACTTTATCATACGCAAAACTGGTGGCGCCACCTGCAACCATTTTTGCACAGCGTCCTTCTGTTTGTCTGCCGTGGGATAATGTCTCTCATATCTCGGCAGTGGTTTGACATATCTGCCTAAAATTTTGCAGTTTTATACATCCTGGATAGCTTTCTTGATTTTATGACAGGTGGCACCACCTACATTCACGTTCACGCTGATGACATCCAAGCTCATATCTCGGGAATCGTTTGACCGATCAGGAAATAAAATTAATAAAAATGTAGCCCTTGGATAGCTTTATAACATACACAAAAAATGGTGGCGCCACCTGTAACCATGTTTGCACAGTGTTCATCTGTGTATCTGCCTGGGGATAAAATCACTCATATCTCTGCAGTGAACTGACTAATTCACCTGAAATTCGGCATGCGTATACATCCTGGATAGCTTTCTTGATTTTATGACAGGTGGCACCACCTACATTCACGTTCATGCTGATGACATCCAAGCTTATATCTCGGGAACAGTTTGACCGACTGGGCCAAAATTGTGCATGTGTTTAGATCTCACATAGGTCTTTATCATACACAAAACAGGAGGGGCCACCTGCAACCATTTTTGCACAGCGTCCGTCTGTTTGTCTGCCGAGGCCTAAAATCACTCATTTCTCTGTAGTGGTTTGACATAACTGCCTTAAATTTTGCAGCTTTATACATCCTGGATAGCTTTCTTGATTTTATGACAGATGGCGCCACCTACATTCTAGTTAGCGCTGCATACATCCAAGCTCATAAATCAGGAACCATTTGAACGATTGGGCCGAAATTGTGCATGTGTTTAGATCTCACATAGGTCTTTATCATACACAAAACTGGAGGGGCCACCTGCAACTATTTTTGCACAGCGTCTGTCTGTTTGTCTGCCGTGGGCTAAAATCACTCATATACATGTAGTGGTTTGACTTTTCTGCCTAAAATTTCGCATATGTATACAACTTGTTCAGCTTTCTGGATTTGTGGTAGGTGGCACAACCTACATACTCATTTAGGCTGCAGACATTCATGCTAATATGCAACATACCTCTCTCTATTTCCCCTTGCCACTCAATCCATGCCTCACTACACCCGTTCCACTCTTATTTTGCCGGATACACGTAGTCACTTGTCGGCTACCCATATTCTAGTTTTTAAAGTTTACACATTTTTTCTCTATTTTTGAGATATGTAAATACAGACTTTATCTTGGCCTGTTGGTTAATCTGTTTGATGCTTCAGTTGAATGAGTATATACTACCATTCTGATGATAACATTTCCTTTTGCGAATCTCTTCCCAGTCAGCTGAGCGTCATGGCCGATGGGTCACTTGTTGTATTCTGCTATCACCAAGATCCGGAGTCTACCACACCTGCGGATCCTGGTGTGTAATGGTCGCCATTGCTGCATAGGTCATCATACCTAGGACCCCCTCCCCAAATAAAGCGCTCGTTTGTGAATGAAACACGACTGTGGGGCACTACCTTCCCATTTAGATTGCAGATATTTCACCTTGGTTGATACTACAAAGCACGACTGTAACCTGGCCGGAATAAACACGTATATTTAATCATTAATTTACAGAAACCAGATTGTTACTACAAATCATAAAGAGCAAGGCCTACATGTCTAATGCGTATCTGTATAATTTGATATTAATCACGTATATGTCTTCGCTGATAATATACTTGGCAATTATTTGACACGGAATAAGATGGCTTCAATAAATGGGGGTGGGGTATATATCCGCCAAATTTTGGCAAGGGGGATGGACAATGTAATCATCCCACCCCCACTTTTCAGAGAATATTATATATATATATATATATATATATATATATATATATATATATATATATATATATATAGAAGGTAGTGTTACCCTCCGATGTAAAGCCAGAGCGGTATAACTCTGGAGAAAAACAACACTGTAAATTCACTACAGTCTGTTTCACGGGATGCGACCCGATCATCAGGTGAATGTTGTTAGAATTTGACGTATATACATATTAATTATATATTTATATATTTATATATATTTATAGTAGAACTCGAATTTCCGTATCTCGTTTTCCAAATATTCGTTTTTTGACATTTAAATTGGGGGACCGAAATTTACCTCTTTTAACTGAAAAGTAGTAATACAGCATTGGTAAAATATATTTTACCAAATTATCGAAAGTGAGATAATTGCCTGAATGGCATTCACTAGCCCGTGCAGAATAACAAATGGCCCGATCAGCGCGCCTAATTAAGCTTAATGGGTTATTGAGAGCTTTTGTCAGGAAGACTTACGGTGCTACATTCATCGCATCACCTGTCCGTGTACTGACCTAACACTGTACCCTTTGCTTTGATCTTTCTATGAATGTATCTTTGTGCTTCCCCGTTCATAAACAAACTCTAAGTTTGGTAAGAATTCATCATGTTGAGGTATCTGTGTTATCAGTTTGGCTCTGTGATCGCAAAACCCAGTCAGGTTTTACAAATGTAAAACATGACATTTTTCTGTGTCGTTATAGGCTGTGACACTCCCACCGTAATTTGGATAAAAGTTAATTACAATCTACTTGAATCTTTCAGTGATGTATATAACGATCTACACCTGAGTATTTACGTAGCTTGCGAACTCCTATATTTAGTGTAGTTCCGTCATACCCAACATACATGTAAAATCATTTATGTTACTACCCGTAGTTGTCAGCACCTGTTAGCCTATAACAAGAGTACTGTGTGCAAACTTTCAGCCTGGCGGCATGGACCAAAACCGTCAATTTATTGGATATTATCGCTACCATTGCCAGTTGTATACATATGAAGAAAGTTGCTCATTCTATTTTTGAAATAGATTACAATAATTGTAAACGGTTCGCCGTTTTTATATAAAAATAAGATTGAGAAAAAAAATTCTGCTGAGATACCGTTACTGGTAAGATCAGGATTAGCATATTGAAACCTTAATTGATACGCTCGCGTGTACCTGTACGGCTGTAGTATCGGTATACGTATTGAAAAAAACAGTGCCCCTCGCATATCCGTAACCTCTAATTCACGAACAAATGTTATGCCTCCAAACTATTCGGATATTCGAGCTTCTATTGTAAATATATATATATATATATATATATATATATATATATATATATATATACATACATACATATATATATATATATATATATATATATATATATATATATATATATATTCTAGTCATAAAGCAGACCAATCTCCCTATAAAGCTGCAACAGGGGGGCCGCTAATATACGCAGGACCATATATGGAAATGAGTTTATGTATGTGGGTGTGTCGGCGGGTCACCTTCCAACATGATATATTGAAGCCACTTTTTAGGTAAATATTAATAGATACTGTCAAATATTTTGCATATCGCCAAATGTGATATTGTGCTGGCGTTCAGGCCAAAACTGTTAATACACGTCAGAGGCTTTGGCTACAGTGTTATTTTGAGGCTGACAGATTCATACCGATTTTTATATTTGGAATAATAACACATTGAAAGTAAAATCAGAATAAAGATATGTTTTATTCATGGATTAACCTTAAATATATATTGGATATGGTTTGATATGGACATCAGTTATTCATTTTGCATTTTTATGTACAGCTCTGCTTACTTGCCCACAGGGCTTCAAATCAATTACTACAAATATCTACCAGCCCTGTCATTCCTGTTGCTAAAAAAGGCCAACATTACTACATTTCTCCGGTAAAAATAGTTCAGTAAAGGTGATGCCACCGAAATCTCGAATACAAATATGAATCATGTGACCAACATGTGCGTATAATTTCATGGTGCTAGTTCCTGTCTTTACCGAAGTTGTAATTTAAGTATGTGATCACCATTTGCATAAAAATTCGTGATGCTAGCTCTTGCAGTTTTTAGAGATTGTAATATTTGTAAGTACAGCTTCCTGTAACACATCCAGGAATTACCAAACTGGAACCATTTGTGGCGCCATAAAAACTCAATCCCAAATCGTTTGACACTAGCCATAACAACATGACATTCAGGTCTTTGTAAAATAAAAGATAGTGGCCTGCGAGTCATGATACAAGCCGTAACAGAACGCCCATTCGAAGGGTCGGATCAAATTATTTGCTTTGTATTAGTATTTGACATTAAAAGCTTATATACTCGTGCTAAATCATGAAGTAATCATGTTGTTACACAACATTTTTGGTGGTTACCCTGGCGGAGAGAACTGAAGTTTGAAGCAGTTTCGGCTGCCACAGTTCCCGCTGTCAAGCAGTCATGAAATTTTCCGAGTAAAAGCAGCTTTGTTATTAATAACTGCTGAATGAATACACGTAAGTCGACCGTTAATGTGATATCTGTTTTTTTTCAAACAGAATAACGTATAGACAACAGCTTACGGATGACGCCACGGAATCGCATAAGCTCATGCACTGGTTTGCTAATAATAATATACATAGAACAGATTAGCAACCAATGTTCCCGCTAACCTAGCGTCTGGGTCTGTTAATGTTGACATACATACGTAACTACATATAAAAACCTTAAGCCAAAATAGAAACCCATCCACTTCCTCTGATGGATCAAAATAAGAATCAATTATAATCAAACAAACAACATGTCATATTTCAGGAAAGGAATGGTAACACAACCTGACAGCCTCTTGATACAGGCACGTGTGTTGTGAATTTCAGTGTCACAGCTGTTTCATGAGGTCACTAACCTCTCGTTGTCAGAAATATTTAATCACTTTCTGGTTGCGTCACTGTGCGTCAAGGACACTGAAACTGACAACATTTTCAAAGATCATGTTCATTTCAATTTAATCCCTGGTCCCGCTCACTGATTTTTATGCTTATGAATGTTAGAATATATTGGTAAAAGGGAGCGAATCCAACGTCCTGTTTTCAGTTTGAAACTCCAACTAATTGCGGTTATAAACCAGTGAAAAATAGAGAATATCACTGAGAAATCCAATATCTCTAGATTGTAACTGAAGCTATTTGGGAACCATTCTGTATCTTCCGTCTTGGAGGTCATGGTGATTAAATATCTTTGGTACCATATAAAAATACGTGTTTACTAAAATGAAGTGTTTGCCACTGCAATGTGTATAATCCTACCCCTTGAAAGATGACTATAATTAGAGTATGAGGCAAAGAAATCAGTGAATGGTCCTGAACGTACCTAGAATTTTTTATAGTTGCCAGGAAAATGGAGCTGTTCCTCAATATGGAAACTAGATGCTTGCATCTAGAGTTAACCGTTCACCTGGAGGGGTTTAATGAACTTTATTTCAAACGAATGTTGAAAACATTTATTTAAATTAATATTTAACATAGTGATTTGGTATCCATGTAATCTTAAACATATTTTGTCAACAGTAAAAGAAAAATTAAGTTGAAATATTGCTCCCATGTCTTGGAAACCTTTTTTTTATTTATTTACTTTTTTAACAAGGAGTTTCTATAGGTGTTATAAGTCCATAGTTTAACTCTTTAACTAATTTCCAAAAATAAAAAAAATGAGAAATGAGGGTATGTGACAGACGTTTACACCATTACCATGCAGATACAATAAAGTTTTACAGGAGAACATGAATCACAGAAATCAGTGAAACAGAAGGTGATTGATTTTCAGATGAAAGTATCCAACTCGGAAATCCACTAATTGTTATGAAGTATTTTCCCCAAATCCCTCTTATACTAGTCGACCCGGAAACTTAATTCCTTGTATTGAGAATGATTTCAGATAGTAGAATGTCAAATTGTTAATTTGTATAGTTAAAGTAGTGCAAGCGGTCACTAAAAGCCTCCACAAGACGCCTGTAACTAAGCGATAATTATAGGGATCGGCTATGTGGAGTACGGCTTTGGACATTCGATAAATATCAGGTGCAACTCTGTCACCTACGACTAATATTGTGCCAAAATATAAATTTTGAAAATCAGCAATTTTTCAGATCAGGGGTAAAACACAATCATAAAAAAAAAAAAGAAAAAAAGATTAAGCGATGGTTTGGTACTCTGTTGGAACTTTTGGAACCAAATCTTGATGTGGAAGTGATTATTATAATCCTCTCTTTCCCGGACGAGGTTTAATAAAATCCAACACAGAAAAAGGAAAGTTTGTACTTTGAGATTTTGGCCCGGAAATAATGCTGGATTACATTAAAATGCACCCCCACCCCCCTCCCTGTAAGGAGACCCAAACCTTATGATCAGCTTGTAACGGCCGACTGGCCTGACTGGAATATGGGGTTACATGCAGTGATCGCCATTATAGTGCGATGAATTTGGCTCAGCTTCACTCACTCATATGCAGTCAGTCTGATTGGTCAATACAATGCCATCTAAACGTATAGCATACATTGTGGGGCCAAGTGTGCCTTTCACTGACGCAACAACAACAGGTACAAACTATGCAAATAATAATTATACATCATTTACAAAATGTATCATAAAGACCAGGTTCTGCAACACCTATTCATTTGAAAGAAGGTCTTCAGTTTGATAGGCTGGGCGGGATGTTTGTCGGTTTGAAGGTCTTGCTTCTTTATATATTTCCTGACCTATGTTAACTAGGTCAGTCATTATATGACAAAAAAATGGCCGAAACCGCAACAGGATTTATTTTTTCACCATTTTTCTCGGAAATTATACAAGATACACATACTTAAAGTCTAAAAAAACATAGAGTGGAACAGTTCTCAATTTACCAAATCCAAAACGGCCCAGCCACTAATCCTGATCCATATTGAATACCCATAAGCATTTACAAATCGTGTTGAAACTAAAAATTGCTTGCGCCCCTTGCCGTGAGCGGAGGAGTCCCCGGGGGTCAGGGGCCCGGGGGTAGGGAGCAAAGTGGGCAGCGCAAAGTATGGGAGCGGAAGGGGGCAGGACAGGCATGCACAGAGCCATGGAGTCCAAGCCAGGACGCCATGGTGAACGGGCGTGCCGAGAGCCCAGGGAAAAGCCCGCCCTGGCAAGGAGCGCGGGAAAGTGGGACCCTCTTGCGCAGACCCTCCTTCCCCTCGGGCCATCCGTCCCTCGCCGCAATATTTTGCTTTGCTGTTATACACCTCCTTTTTTACTACTACACGTAATGATGCTAAATGAGGCAAAACTAGGCACTGGTTTCCAAGACGGATTCCTGGGAGCCATAGAAGATACTGATGGGTGTTGGACTGGAACAATCACCATAATAACAGTTATAAAAATATCTCTTTTTTTTCAGACAATACATTTAATAGTATACATGCTCTCATAGTCCCCAATCATCATATAAAAAATTAGAGCAATGATGCAAAGAGTTAGAGATAATATATGCGAACGAAATCTCGGATCGCTGTTGGCTATCCAACTGCAATTTTGCTGGTTTTAAAATTCAAAACACACATCAATTTATAGTTACTAGTCTTCTGATAAAAGTTTACTACAATAGCTTAAACACCCTTAAAAGAAAATATCGTGACAGATGGACGGTCAGCCTGGCGGTGTGAACCAAAAACAAACGGGCAGACCTGATAATTGTAGGTTAACCAGGGCCTTCAATACGTTACTTTCATATAATTTAACTACTTCAATATTCAGTCTGTTAGGTTCCTTTGATACAGCCAGACGTTGACCTATCTGGGTCTGTGTATGTATATGTAAAATGTTGGAATTCATAAAATGTCAGAAAGAATAAAATTAGATACATTTTAGATCTGAATATTGATAAATGAATGAAGTCCCCCTTATTGTAATTTTCAAACTGGAATCTAATGTAGAAAAAGATAACATCCATAACAATATCCGATCACATAGACCTCCTCCGATCACTTCATTGAAACTTATGCCAATAAATAAAAATAATAAAAAAGGTATTCTAACCCATGTTCTGATCACATTTGGCAAAATCAACCAGAGTGGAGATGAAGCTGAAACGCAGGCAGACAGAAAAAATAAAATCAGGCCCAATGGAAAATCAGCTGAAACGGAGGCAGACAGAAAAAATAAAATCAGGCCCAATGGAAAATCAGCTGAAACGCAGCCATGGGCTATGAAAACATGACATGCTGCTTTACTCTTATGTTTTAATATACACAAATACTGGTGGGATAAAGTTACATTGGAATAACAATAAGGCATGCTAATTAGAACAATTAAATATAAAACATACAAACTATAACGCACAAAAAGGGAATGGGTTTTTATTGACTCCCTCTCCTCCTTACCTTTAGAAAGTACCTTTTTGCAGTATTTTCCAAAACCTTTTAAGCCACCCTTTTTTAGGATGTTGTGACCGCTTTAAGGGCATCAGATTTAACAGTAAATTCCTGTCTTCTTATTAACAACTCTCTCAAACAGAAAATTTTATCCGAAATTTATATAAATTTTTAGCAAACCGAGCATAAAAATATAATTTCTTTTCTTTTCTATGCCAAATAAGTGTTTATGGTTTTGTATAAGCTATCCTGAAGCGTACTGCCAGGGATCCATGTAAGAAATAAGTCAAAGTGAAGTAGTCAAACGTCATTAGGAATATTGTAAAATACTTTGAGTTTCCATTTCATATATCTTTTCAGTTTGCCATTTAAAAAACGTTCACTTGCATAGGAAGGGTATAGATTCATGTCAGGTTTTCCAAATTAAAGTTCTCCCCCCCCCCCCCCTTTCCTATATTGGAAAATTTCCCCCGTCCTGGATCCGTCCCTTGCAGATGACGAAAAAAAACTTGCTAAAAAATTGCATAATCGGGTAAACCCGGTTAAAACGATCCAAAAGGCCGAAACCGCAAGTCCAAGGGCTATGGGTCTCGAAGCAGTGTTGTTCACAAAATCGAGTTCGGCTCTCGAATGACATGGCTGGTACTCCGCTGCTGGAATAGGTGGAGGGAATGTGGGTTCCTTCTGGCTTTGTGGCTGTAGCTTTCTAAAAAGGTCAACGGCTTGGGATGGACGGTGGCGCCCTCTACGGCTCCCTGCTTTGCTTGGCGTGGCAATGTGACTGTTGGCTCAGAGAACATGCTTAAGAAGCGCACAGGGCTGAGGTCTTGACCGCAGTAACCTGTAGCTGCTCGATGAGCGTATACCTCTTTTAGCTTTTGATCCGCCCCTGTAACGGTAATTGGTAGTCGAGTCAAGAAACTAGATTGTTATACTGTTATGCTGTTTCGACAGACAGGCCATGCATGACGCGTCAATACCAATTTCCATGACAAAAGTAGCCTATTATTGACAACCTGTGTTGTAAAACCAGTTTCACCTGCCAGATTTCGTCCCAAAACTGTTAAATACAAGATCTCCCACCAGGTGTCGTTCTAATACTAATCCTACTTTAAATTCCTAATTCAGATGTCGTCCACATCACGAAACCTCAATAACGCAGCAAGACTAAAAGCTTAAACAAACAGGGGACCATAACAAAACATTTTCTCAGTTACCTGTTAAAATATTTTGAACACAGTTATTCAGTTCAAAAGTTTTGTGTATTCTAAGGACTAAAGACGTTTGTTGCTTAGTCAATGATGGAAGATTTTATCAGGGAGCTTCTTGCATTAAACCAGCTCCATATGCAAAGTGCAATTTGTATATTTTGAACATAAAGGTATAATTTTGTGTGTTAATTTTTTTTACTTTTTAGATATGCAAATCATACATTCTCTTGACTGATGTAGTTTTATCCCACTGGATATCAGGAAAACAACTTTCGTTCAACTGCATCTGTATGCCTAACTCTAACCACAATTAGATACTGTCTGTGAAAATAAGCAAGATGCTGTGTCCTTTTAAATGAAATGAGCTTCCTCAAACAATAGGTAAACTGAATATAAACAGAGAAGCCCTTGTAGCCCTTGACAATGATCAAAAGCAATAAAACCAGAATGCAGTGGTAAATTAGTTCTGGCTATATCAGATATGCCAGGAAACCTGGTTTGTCAAAGGACAGTACCTCAAATTTTCCGAACATGTTGTAACCGATTAAGTACCAGTTCTTTCAGTTTCGACTTCGAAATTTTTCCCGTCGCCAACAGGGGGAAATCATCAAGGATAAGACACATTTTTGGCCGCAGGTTTACCCCATTTGTATCATTTCCAAACTTAAGTGAGCACCAATCAAGCACTTCTGTTTCAGTTACTGCGGGGTTGGAAGGGATAATGCACGCGCATAGGTCATAACCAAGTCGTGGATCAGGCACAGGTACAATGGCACTCTTCTTCACTTTGGGATGACCGTCAAGAATTTCTTCCAGTGGTCCGACCGGGACATTTGACGGCCCTCTTATGATGATGTCAGACATTCGACCAATTATGTACAACTCACCGGAATCGTTCATGATCCCGTTATCATCTGTATGGAACCATGCCTCTTCGTCTTTCCCAGGGTGCACTTTGCCATCAATTATATAACCAGTCATGGTGGTGTTGGACCGTACACATATCTCCCCTGGAGTATTCCTCGGAACTACCTGATTGTCTGGTTCGATGATTTTGACTTCTCTATTGCCAGTAATACTCATCCAGAGAAAATCTGACCCCTTCGTGTTCAATGCAACCATACACTCTGTCATTGCATAACAATGAAGCAGCTTTATATTTGGGAAACGAGAACACAGTTTGGTCACGTTTTCTTCCGACAAGCTTTGACCACCTGTGCTCACCATTCTCAGTGACGACAGGTCTAACTGGTTTACTTTGGGCTCATGGACCAGATCATAAATAACAAATCCTAACAGGAGAGCCAAGGTACACCTTTCATTTTCTATGAACCGCTGAACGTTGAAACTTCTAGCGTAGGCAGAATGACCAGGGATTTTTTCGACACTCTTACGGATGATGCTCCGTAGCCCACAGGGAAACAAAACCCAAAGACAAATCCTGTCAGATGGGAAAAAGGGGTATCAAGTACATGCTTGTCATCTTCTGTGTATCCCATTTCATCCAAATACTGGTACATTGTGTTTAGTATTCTGAAGTTGGAGTATAGAACAGCCTTTGGTTGACCAGTGCTTCCCGAAGAGAAGAAAATGAAAGCGCCAGCATCCGAGACGATAATCTTTTGTCTCAGTCGGACCTGGTTTCTGGTCTGCTCACAGTCTCTGCCAATCCTCAGGAGGTCATGTACGCTAAATGCTCCCTTTTCACTCCTCTTAGCTTCATCTGATATAGTGTTTATGGTGTTTATGAGAGGGAACATTTAATTCGGGGCTCAAAAAGAAATATATTCGAATGACTTTAGCTAAATAGTGTTTATGAATGAAAACAGAACTCGTTTATAATACTTTGCAACCGCTATGCTTGAGACCTCTCCTGATCAGAGGTAATTATGTGTATGCCTTTTATGAGAGAGCCGGACTGTTGGCAGATGAATATATTGTTATAACTTTACCATAGAGACTGCTAGCTGACTTGGGCAGAACACGGAGCCGATGCTTATCGCCGCTGACCGTGCTTATCAAACGATATGCTTTCGATAACATATATTTGACTTATGATGAATATGACCTTTATTAGCTGAGATACAATAACGTTATCGTCATTCAACTTAAGTAGAATGTCTAGTTTTCTCAAAGAGCTTGCTGCAGTCTGCAGCGCTGTCATATATAGTAAACAATGATCAAGCGCTGCAGCCTATGGCGGGGAGAGTCTATACTAGCCAAGGTTGTACGGATCCGTGCAACCCCTAAGACACGTATATGCCTGGTGTAACATGAGGACACCAGTCAAACCCCACATATTATTATTGTTACACATGCTTGGACTCCGTTTGGACCAAAACTTTTGCTGAATGATCAGTATGTAATAAAGTATGGGCACTTACTCTGAGGGAAGTCGGATATTACTTCGTCTCCGTCGGGCCGCTAGAGCCTTCAAGTTGGAACAGCCAATAGGAAATTAGCATCATTGACAACACGCGATGTATGATGGGAAGGATGCTTATGAAAATATTCTAGTGCACGGCACTGGCATTCCTGGGAAAAGCTCCCCTGAATTCCTCTTTTGCATAGATTGCCCACCTAATTTGCATGGGATTCCTTTTTCCGCGGTGTCCTGTTGCGCATGCAACAACTGAAAGGATAAAAAACATTCACAGGCGCACATAAAGGTGATATATCGATTTAATATGATACATGTTAAGTTTATTTCTATATATTAATACAAGATTGCTTCTCTATCGCACAACAAGCAATTGTATTTCATTTTACAGGTCTCTCCATGTACCGCAGGGTGAACTCTCATCGCCAGACGGCCGGACTCCATATCACAGATAAATAGAGTCCGTACGTGGCGGGTTAACAGGGATCCAGTACAGCGTATTATTTACCGTGAATTACCATAGTTCTATCGGAAAGGCAGGACCAATAAGATGGAGTTACTATGCTAATCAGAACGAACCGCGTGTACCCGTTATTCTAAAAGTCGCATGCAACTAGCAGGGGCGTCAATATAGGGGGGGTGGGGGTATATATCCCCCCCCCACTTTTTGGCAAAGGGGGGATTGATCAATGTTATCACCCCCCCCCCACACTTTTCAGAGAATTATATATATATATATATATATATATATATATATATATATATATATATATATATAGAAGTATAGATTTGATTAGAATATATACATTCTCCATTTAAGAGTTTACTGTGAAATATTATAATAAAATATATTTGAAATATGATTAAGTATATATATTTGAAATGTCATACAGGCGCTAAATAAGGTATATATATATAGTATACATTTATGTATGTGTGTGGGTGTGTCGGCGAGTTATCCCCCCCCCCCCCCCGGAAGAAAAATTGACGCCACTGGCAACTAGACTTGCATGGTCACTTTTGGGTGATGTTAGTAGGTTTAAAAGTACCTTTAGAAAAAAAAGGGAAAAAACGCCGATCGAATGTTGGGCAACAGGTGTTTATTACTCCTTGCCCGCGCGTCACTCTTCAAAGCTGGGCGAGTTGAAACAAAATGTAACAACATTCTGGCTGTCAATCTCTCAAGTCAGCGGGGCTCCCAGTGAGGTCATCAAGTGCGCCCATTCAAATGTTCTTCTCTGTCCATACCAAACTCGCTGACATGCCTCTGGTAAAAAGGTAAATAAATGTTTAAAAATGATGGTCCAACTTTAATTGTAGTTGCTATCGAAACCATGAAACAAACTTATTGGTGTTAAAATAGTGTTATCCTGTGTCTTCTTGTTCAGCAATAAACAGGCAGTCAAAGAAGATGCAACGGATCCGTTGCATGTTCCGTGGCTTATATTGTAGAAACTCTCACTGTATGGCTATCGGACTCAATATATAGCAGGGACTTATAATTTTGAGTCCGATTAAATCGGGCTATTCCGGGCCTACCTTGGTTTGAATGATTATGCACCCATCAGAAAAAGAGTTGAAGCTCTCGATCTATTTTAACCATATTACAAGGGTAAATACCACTTGTGAGTAATGCAGGTACACAAACATGTGTCGACGCTAACCTTAAACTTGGCCTCTCTTCACGGTATAGAATGCTACAGAATGCGTGTTTAATCAATTCTACCCAATTAACATGTTTGTTCGCACACATTTGCCACAGAAAAGGAAAAGAAAAACAAAAACAAGCCAAATGTGTATCAACAATTGGGCTAATTAAAATCTGTACACACGTTTTACAGCTTTCAAGTGAAAAAACGGTGTGTTATGTTCAATGCTTTCCCTGTGTCATCTATATATATATATATATTCAAGTTGTTTGTTTGTTAGTATACTGTAAAGCTCAAGCTCTCTCTTTCTTTCGCATGATTATCTCTCTCTCTCTCTCTCTCTCTCTCTCTCTCTCTCTCTCTCTCTCTCATTTTTGTCAATGATCGAACACAGGCGTGACAATCTTTAGGCAGTGGCGTACCTAAGGGGGGTGGGGGGGGGGGGGGGGGCGGCAGGGGCGGTCCGCCCCGGGCGGCACATTTTGCGTAAAAAAAAATACAAATTTGTCCTTTTTGTCCCATGTTCAAGTATCCCAGGGATTATAAACTGGACAATGGAACCTACCAAATGATTAGCGAAAGTTTTGTACATTTTTTCATGGGCGGCATTTCTGGAATTTGGTATAATCAGTGGCATAAGGTATGATAAGGAGTTCTCAAAAAGTACAAATTTGGCCTTTTTGTCCCATGTTCAAGTAGTCCAGGGATAATAAACTGGACAAAGGAACCTACTGAATGATTAGCGAGCGTTTTGTACATTTTTTCATGGGCGGCATTTCTGGAATTTGGTATAATCAGTGGCATAAGGTATGATAAGGAGTTCTCAAAAAGTACAAATTTGGCCTTTTTGTCCCATGTTCAAGTATTCCAGGGATAATAAACTGGACAGTGGAACCTACTGAATGATTAGCGAACGTTTTGTACATTTTTTTATGGGCGGCATTTCTGGGATTTAGTATAATCAGTGGCATAAGGTATGATAAGGAGTTCTCAAAAAGTACAAATTTGGCCTTTTTGTCCCATGTTCAAGTAGTCCAGGGATAATAAACTGGACAAAGGAACCTACTGAATGATTAACGAACGTTTTGTACATTTTTTTTATGGGCGGCATTTCTGGGATTTAGTATAATCAGTGGCATAAGGAGTTCTCAAAAAGTACAAATTTGGCCTTTTGTCCCATGTTCAAGTATTCCAGGGATTATAAACTGGACAGTGGAACCTACTGAATGATTAGCGAGCGTTTTGTACATTTTTTCATGGGCGGCATTTCTGGAATTTGGTATAATCAGTGGCATAAGGTATGATAAGGAGTTCTCAAAAAGTACAAATTTGGCCTTTTTGTCCCATGTTCAAGTAGTCCAGGGATAATAAACTGGACAGTGGAACCTACTGAATGATTAGCGAACGTTTTGCACATTTTTTTATGGGCGGCATTTCTGGGATTTAGTATAATCAGTGGCATAAGGAGTTCTCAAAAAGTACAAATTTGGCCTTTTGTCCCATGTTCAAGTATTCCAGGGATTATAAACTGGACAGTGGAACCTACAGAATGATTAGCGAGCGTTTTGTACATTTTTTTTATGGGCGGCATTTCTGGGATTTAATATAATCAATGGCATAAGGAGTTCTCAAAAAGTACAAATTTGGCCTTTTGTCCCATGTTCAAGTATTCCAGGGATTATAAACTGGACAGTGGAACCTACAGAATGATTAGCGAACGTTTTGTTGTGGTCGGCATTTCTGGGATTTAGTATAATCAATGGCATAAGGAGTTCTCAAAAAGTATAAATTTGGCCTTTTGTCCCATGATCAAGTATTCCAGGGATTATAAACTGGACAGTGAAACCTACAGAATGATTAGCGAACGAATTGTACATTTGCGGGGGCGGCATTTCTGGAATTTAGTATAACCAGTAGCATAAAGAGTTCCTCAAAAAGTTCAAATTCGGCCTTTTTGTCCCTTTTGAAGAATTTCAGGGATAAAACACTTGGCAGTGGAACCAACCAATTTTTTTTGCGGACGATCTCTATAGAGGCAAGCTATACGCAAAAAAGAAATACATATCTGTAGTTATTCTTTGTTAGATCTGTGGTCTTGCAAGGTCAGAACGCCATCGATAAACTGACCAATCATGCAAAAAGCCTGCATTTCAGGGCGGTCGTCGTTTACAAAAATCCCTAGCAGCACCTTATAATCACCAGGGGAAAACCCTGCCAGAAAACCAATGGCCCCAGGTGGTAGGGGTGAGGTGTCTGTCATACACATTGTGCGAAAAATATTTTGACGAATTGTGTTACTCTTTCCTTGGAAAGTATTATGAATTTCCATTCCTGAACCCTTGAGTTCCCGAAATTCCAGGATATTTAAACAGCCTAAAACAACCTGAAACGCCCTTTTTCCACGATTCTTCATACTCTTGCACCAGCTAGTCTTGTTAGAATACAGACGTTTACACTATACCGTGTTTATAATAAGTACTACCTATAAATGCCCGTGTCTTTTGATTAACCAATATGGCCTGCATGATCTTTTATGTAACGTGAATAAAAACAATAAACACCCAGGCCTATGTATGAATTATTTAACTTTAAAATATAATTCTATTATAACTGTCAGGCGGGATGAATCCCCCTGGCCCCTTAGCCAATGTTCAAGATACGTATCAAGTATCAGTTTTAACTTTTAGAGTTCAAAACTTAAAGATATATTTACCTGTACTGTTAATTCTGTTATTAACAGTTTAATTATCCACTACCTACAGACAATTGTTGTATATTGTGTCAAATCATTTGAAATTAAATTATAATATATATTTAAATTATATCATTACTTGAAATTCATTTAAATACTTTATTGAATAACAAATAGTCATCAGTTCATAAAATAAAACCTCGCAAAGTGCATAATCACTATAATTCTTAAATGATTTTGATGTAGCCTTGAAATAAAGTATGCTTTTAACTTGGAGGATTATTTAATTAAACAAAGTCAGTTTGTCCAAACAGTGGATTTTTTTTATGTGAAAATATTTAACATGCCCTGCCTACATATATAGGCTTAACTCATGAAATACGCTTTTTCAGTAAAGACTAAAGTGCCTTGCATGCAGTAGTACCATGCATATCTCAATAGCTCTATTAGGTGTACCTGCTGTCACATGCGTTAACAAGAGACGGAATTATAAATGTGACAAGGTATTTGTATACGTTGAGAATGGAATAACACTAACCAAATAAAGTTTTTTCCAAAGCTGAGGATAAAGTAATCATGAATCGTGTTTACATGAATGATGAAAGTTTAATTTCACACATTATATGTGTATCCTGCAGTGTAATCTGTTTAAAGTTACAATTTATTCGTTTTATTCCTTTCTGTTCACTTCATAATGAAATATAATTGTTTGAGCTTCGAGCGATCTTTTGATTTACATTAGCAAAGAGATGTCTGCTCTTTAATTTGTGGCGGAAGAATTCCCTGCCAGTGAATCCATATAATTGCGTTGTGGTCAAATGCAAGCCTGTAACAAGGACATTTGACACGATATATTTCAATATGTTATCCAGGTTTGTAATGTTTTGTAAGAGGGGCGGCAATTTCTAAGACCGCCCCGGGCGGCAATGAGGCTAGGTACGCCGCTGCTGCCCGCAGAATTTTTTCCTGCATGCAACAAAATTCATGCACGCAACAAGCCCGTATGGCCCACGCAATGCTAATGTGACAGAAAATTCTCTATGGTTTATTGATAATAAACTTTGTTTCTGAGGAACAGGTTTGAATTTGTAAGAATTTCAATTTAATTTTGATATTTAACATGAAACCGTTTATTCCAGCACAACTAAAGCAGATACAGAAAATCTTCTTTAATAAATCAAGAATTTAGATAATAATCTCCAGGCGTTTTTTTATTTAGTGAGTTAAGTTTTAAAATTACGATTTTACAGAGTATTTAATTTTGAAATCTTCACAAACCTTTAAATTGATAAATGTATCATTTTTATCAATTTTAATATGACAGTGTGCGCCCCTGGCACATAGGGACAGAATTGTTTCAACAGCTGCGGGAAATGCTCAGAGGGGACGTGTGACCAAGCGAGTGGGGTGTGCATAAAGGAAAATTGTCAAGCTGGTCACACAGGAAAAAGATGTGATACGAGTGAGTGAATCTTAACATTTTAATGACAAGACACATATACAAAGAGGAGATGCGGATCTTTGGTAGCTCAGTGGTAGAACAGACAACTGGCAATTGGAAGCTCATGGGTTTGATTCCCATTCCGAATAAATTGACTTTCATATTCCATCTCTCTACACGATGAACCACTATTGCTATTCATACTACTCTTTGACAGTGTTTAAGGTACCCTAAAGAATGATCAATACAACCATGAAAAGAGTCAAATAGTCCCTGTATAATGGTAGTAATTTATATTTGAATTACAAGAGTAGGACTAGAATAGGACTGCTCAAATTATTAGGGCATGCTTGACAAGCGGTGCCCTATAATGATCACCGTGTCAGTCTGTCCTTCTTTACTTCCGTCCTTTTGTCAGTGACACTTTCTTTCACGCGCGATTACTCAACAACAACATATTTCAGCTTTCCAAATTTCACAGGGATGATTGGTCCATATGAGGGCTCCATCTCTATCGAATTACAGACCTGTCGGAATTCCTATATGGCTGCCAGAGCACAATTATTGATTTTCTTTGGCACCCGATATTTCAACAAGAACATGCTCGAACTTATTCAAATTCACAGGGATCATTGGTGCTTATATGGGGGCTTCTGACCTATTGAATTACAGACTTGCTCAAAATCAAATATGGGCAACAGAGTACAATCGGTGAATTTCTAATGCACACATTATTTCAGACATATCTTCTTTAATCTTATTTGAACAAGTAGCTATTTTCCCTCATGTATATGGATAAAAACCTAATTCTGTTTGTCATATTTTTCAACTTTTGCGGGGCCCTCTGAGGACCATAGTCAGACCATATTTAGATTATTGTACGAACATGTTCCTCCTTGCTGTAATAAAATGTGATTTTGGTTTACACTTGTACCATATTTAATAATCACTAAATCACAGGCAAAAATTTGTTTTTTTTATGCATTTTTTAAGACATGGGCTTAACATTAATATTTGCAGTGCTTCCACCAGGCCCCCTGAAGAAAGATAGGAATTTTGTTAAAGCCCTTGAGACAAAACATTAATAAAAATAACAATAATCATTAAGAAACAACCAATATATCAGACACATGACTGAGCAGAGAAAAAGTATAGGATAGTGTGGTCTAAATACTGGAAAATATAATAAGTCAAAGTAAAAAATCTTTGAGGAAAATATAGGAGTAGTCAACGGGAACCTTGCCATTATTGAGGTCATTATCTCTAAAGTATCATCAGTATTAAATCATGTATTTCGGTTTTTGTTTTCTTGTTTTATCAATCAGTTCTAAATATGTATAACACAGCTCGAATTTTCGTCCCATTCCCTAGGAATTTGCTCTTACAGAAACATTTCCATCCACACAGATAAATCCAATTTCCATGAGCTGTTAAAGTGTTCCAATACGATAGATTTGTAATATTGTTAAGGACTTGAGGAATCTGGGATGGCGGGAAGACAAACAGGTCAGGCAAGTCAAAGTCGGTTTCAAGCCTGGGTTAGCCCCGTGATTTGCGTGCTGGCGTGTACCTGTGTACTGTTGTTGGTCGGCGTAATCGTCTTGTGGGCATATTGGAAACACAAGTTAGATAACATATATTCTTGGTTAAACTTAACATGACAGTAAGATTATCGAATTTTACTAAATATATTAACATTACTTTTTACCCGTTTGATTCTATAATCATAAACTTTCCTGAACGCTTTTTCGAAATCTATATCACAACTTTGTTACAGGAATTCGCGGACTCGAGTCGACGTGCATAATGTTAAGCGAACAAAAGTGATTATTTCGTTGTAAATGGACATTTTTCACACATCAAGTCCAATATTTCAACAAGACTGATAAGATTGGTTTTTCTTGGCATGTTACGTATATATTGTTCGAGGTCCAACACGCACCCAGTTTTTTTTTTTTTTGTCACCTGTACACGAGAAATCGAAGAAATATTGTCCACAGCCGTTGACTAATTGTTTTTATATTCTTTCCTTTGATATAAAGAAATTTGCATAACTCATGAATGGTACAACTGTTAAGACTGTATATTCACGGGCTTCTGTGTGTTTTTTCACCTAATCACCGAACTGGAATCATTCGGAAATACCTAAGAGAGATTGTTTCTAGGATTATTTTTGTGAAATATTGGAACATTTTGCAAGACAGCTTCGGAGATTTTTACAGTTGTTTTTTCCTTGTAAAATCTAAGCTAATGCAGATACACAAAAAATAAGCAAACTCCGACAGATTTTTGGATGACTGATTTTTGCGTAAAATTTTATGATGCAAGCTCCTGATGTTTTTGAGATAGCATGGGTAAACGGACAAACGGACGACGCAACACTATCGCAAAAGCTCAAATGTTCGTGCAAAAAAAAAAATGTAAAACGAAATTCATTGCTAGATAGCTTTGATGAGGACAGAGGATGTCGACTGTCAGCAATACGACGTGAATAGGATAACTAGAACTTTAGTACTGAAATCATATTGATGTTACAGTGTGCAAAATACTTCCTTCCAAGGTTGATTATGGATAATAACATTTTTTTCAATAATATTTCTTCGCGAAAATTAAGGTACACATGCTTGACAAGCGGTGCCCTATAATGATCACCGTGTCAGTCTGTTCTTCTTTACTTCCGTCCTTTTGTCAGTGACACTTTCTTTCACGCGCGATAACTCAACAACAACATACTACAGCTTTCCAAATTTCACAGGGATGATTGGTCCATATGAGGGCTCCATCTCTATCGAATTACAGACCTGTCGGAATTCCTATATGGCTGCCAGAGCACAATTATTGATTTTCTTTGGCACCCGATATTTCAACAAGAACATGCTCGAACTTATTCAAATTCACAGGGATCATTGGTGTTTATATGGGGGCTTCTGACCTATTGAAATACAGACTTGCTCAAAATCAAATATGGGCAACAGAGTACAATCGGTGAATTTCTAATGCACACATTATTTCAGACATATCTTCTTTAATCTTATTTGAACAAGTAGCTATTTTCCCTCATGTATATGGATAAAAACCTAATTCTGTTTGTTATATTTTTCAACTCTTGCGGGGCCCTCTGAGGACCATTGTCAGACCACATTTAGTTTATTGTACGAACATATTCCTCCTTGCTGTTATATATATGTGATTTTGGTTTACACTTGTACCATATTTAATAATCACCAAATCACAGGGAAAAATTTGTTTTTCATGCATTTTTAAGACTTGGGCATAACATTAATATTTGCAGTGCTTCCACCAGGCCCCCTGAAGGAAAATAACAATAAATTATTAAGTAACAACCAATATATCAGACACATGGCTGAGCAGAGAAAAAGTATAGAATATTATGGTCTAAATACTGGAAAATATAATAAGTCAAAGTAAAATATTATCTCAAATGTATCATAAGTATTAAATCGTGTATTTCAGTTTTTGTTTTCTTGTTTTATCAATCAGTTCTAAATATGTATAACACTGCTCAAAATAACACACACATTTATACAGTATATATAAATTCTTTCATTTCAGTTCAAAGTTGACAATCTATGAATAAAAAAACAGAAGACAAGGTATACATTGTGTAGATATTTAATGCCACATATTACAAATATATAAATGTATACAAAATACTGTGTACCCAGTTATGTTTGTTTGTGTGTGAAAATTATTATAAATATATAAACACATTATTATCAATATATATATTCATGTGATAATAAAATGCTTATGTTCCAGCAAATATGTAAATTTAATAAGTAAGACAATCACTGAGCAGTGGTGCTCTCGGATGCTTGTACATGTATCAGTATAATGCACGGTACACAATACAGGCATTGGCTTCTCATACTGTATATAATTATATAATATGCTTCAAAAGTAAGACAATAATAGTCATACACTGGTAGTGCTTCTAAAGCACTGGCGTCGATTTATCTTAAAGGGTGTGTGTGTGGGGGGGGGGGAGGGAGGGGGTGAATTGCAGGCGTGGGAGGGCAATCTAGGTTTGAACAACTTTTTTATAACCATACATATATATATATATATATATATATATATATATATATATATGTATATATATATATTTATATATATATATATTATATAATAAATGATATACATATATATTTATATATTTATACATGTACATATATACAAATTTATATATATATATGTATATATAAGTGTTAGGAATTTGTTATTAAATCATAATCTATGATTGCAAAATGAAAACAACCGATGATCGATTATTTTACGGACTTTCTATATTACCTTGAAATCTGCTGTATACTAGTACCTAAAATATTGACCCCAGTGACTCGTCTGAACCGTACATAGGTATTCATAATGAACCATAAATCCACCCGCACCCAAGGTCGACTTGCTGTCGGACGATTGTTTTCTGCGCAAGGTTCCTTTCTGATGCTGTACGTAGATCTCTTAAAAGATTAGATTCTTTGCATGTGCACATATTATCCTTTTTTTTATGATTTATGGAAAAATGCAATTAATTTAATCCATTATGAAAGAAAACAACCAATCATCGATTCAATCACCACTAATATATAAATATTTTAAAATATATTAAAATTGTTTTAAAATATAAGGCATTTTGTTTCTAGTATATGTAATTCTAAACCAGGTTTAGATAATTTTTCATAGTAAACTCAGAAATGGTACCAAAGTCTTATTAATACCAGTAGAAAACCAGCCCATGGACGCGTCCATATATTTTATCTATGAAGAGGTATTTGAAGATGACTAACACATCTATATCACATATTTGTGTTGCACACATTTAATATATACATTTTAGTTACCCTGACAGTGCTCTATAGTACACATATAAATCATCAAATCTTCTCTGCAAAGAAAATGAATTTAAGAAATAATTGCTCTTAAGTATGTTAAACTGCTGAGGTAACTTTAATCATATTTTGATGATCAGTAGTATTTCAATAAAATCTATATCAGCTAGAACATATGATATATGCAATAATTATATATACCAGCACCTTAAAATCTAAGGCTTGTCTCTCATCATATAAATTCCAAATTAAGGTATTATTTGATCAAGTTAAGAAACTACAGGACTACACTCATAACTGGTATTCCAAGCCTGAATTGGACCCGCACCTGACTCAGTGGGGCCAAGGCTGTATCTGCAGCGCTATCTGTCTAAACCTGGCTGAACTAGGTAAACCTTTCCATGGCTACTTTAGGCTGGCTCATCGTGACCAGGGTGACAAGTAGCTACAGACCTGTAACGCAAGCAAAATCTTTTACTTGTTTGCGGTACAGCCCTTAAGGTGGAGAATTTACCCTCTAAAGTTTGGTCAGTGTTACCTCAATATCGATGGAACAGGATGGATGACCATTGTAATACATTTCCCCATATGGCTTGTGTCATGATTCAAGTAAGCTTACTGGTCAAATATAAATGCTCACTAAGTCATGTATTCATGGCTAGACCCAGACTTAGACCTCAAAGACTGGTTCAAGAAGTAGGAGACGTAGATCATGAGTTTTAAGATGTAGACCAAGACGTTTGACTCCATGCAAGACCAACATTTTGAGACGGAGAGTAAGACCAAAGCTAAGACCCTTGAGGCCAAGGCAAAAGCCAGACCTTCTACATAATGATCAACACTAGGACCTTTGAGACAGTTAAAAACGTGGCTCTCCTGGCCTGGAACTTGAAAACAGCAGCATGACTAGAAATAATGAGACTTAGACCAATGCTGAAGGATAACCGGCTTCTGTGGCTCAGGGACAGAGCACATGCAGGATTTAAAGCCGGGAGGTTGTGAGTTCAAATCTCAGCTGAGGAGCGGTGAACTTTTCATAGTCGGCCCCAACCCAGGGTGCGCGCTCTGCAGGCTTACTGCCCCTTCTGTACCCCAGAAGAAGGCCAGGTGCTTTGAGAGAAAGATTAGGAATTTTTTATAAAAGTAAACTGACAGCAGATCTTTTTGGAGTGGGATCACAATTACATATTAACATTTCTGTAACTCTCATAATGCATCACCAAATTCATCTGGAATCTGTCTGTTTTCATTATCCTTAAAGATGAAGTCCAAGACTTTATTTAGTTTATACAATTAACAACAATTAAGAAAAATACAAATTAAAGAAATTATACATTATACAAGGTATAAAATATTTATTTTTTTGCGATTGATCCCAATGTATTTCATATAATATTATACCTGATACAAGGTATAAAATATTTACTTTCTGTATTTGATCCCAATGTAATTCATACAAAGTAACATATATGTATGTATATATATTGCATCATATAAACCGTTAGTGTTAAAGCTCTCTATGGAGATCAATATAAAGATCAGTAAATCATGCATCACACTATTAATCACAACCAGGTCCCTACTAGTTTGTGGGTATTCTCACCTTATATTTTTTTACTGGGTGTCAGTTGTAAAAAATACATAGGGCGTATCCAGGAATAACATAAGGGGGGGGGGGCTCAAGTGGGGATGGGGGATACAAAACATATCCACTGGCCAAGGAGCACACATATTATATTTATATATAATAAAATATAAAAATAATTATATATATAATATGTATACCATTTTAAGACTAAAACATGAGGAACAGTGTGGTAGCTGCATATGAAAGTGTACAGTAATAAAAACTTGAAGTAAAAACACTGCTTTTTTCAAATTTTTCTATCTACTTTATGCCTTCATTTTCTTAGTAGATATTACTGTTTGGAATGTTTTCCCTCAATATTATATGCAAGGTAAAAAGGGGGGGGGGGGTATCGTCCACTGCCACACCCCCTGGATACGCCCCTGATATATGTTCTTCCTTGCATACAACATCTGCTCAATAAAACCCTACTAACCCTTCAGGTACAATGATAGTGTTCAAAATAGACAATAAAGACTTTTTTTTCACCAATTAAATACTGGAAAATCTGACTGAATAACAGGGCAACAAACACAGGGTATGGTACTTGTTTTTGAAAATTCACCAATAAGAAAATGCTTCTCCCTTTCAATAAACCGGTCTAAAGAAGTAAACTCTCAATTGACCTAACCAGAAACTCTGTGCAACCTTAATTGCATGTTCATTCAATGAATAATCTTTAGTAAAGCAATTGTGAACAACCAAGTTACCAATGGCACTGTAAACAGTCAATCACATGACAAGCCCAAAATTTACATAATATGGGCGACTCTCACAAATAGAACATGTGTGGTCTTTCTACGTGTTCCTGTCGGCTTGTTTTCCCTGGATATTTCTTATACAAAAGAGACAGTACTAACAGTTCTAGGCCAAAGATTGCAGGTGCTTTTCTGCCGACTACAGAGTGAATAATAATGTCCTACCTTGTACTGAAATGGAATGAGACAAATAATCCAAAATATAGCAATACACTTCACAATGACTGCAATATATTCATCACAGGAGAACAGAGATATAGTAAATCAAGCTGATGACGTCAGTCAATGTGAAGTCATATGTGACTGACCTTTGTGACATCACTATGGTCCTGTAAACAGCTTACAGGACCACTTACATGGAAATCCTTCTGTGTAGGCACTCATTAGCATAATTAAGTCAAAGGGGCGGATCATAAGAGCTGTGATGATTAGGTCAATTTAAAAGAATTTTGTAATGAAACACCCAGTTGTAAATGGAGTATGATATAGTAATGATAACTAATGCAGAGTGTCATGGATTTGTCTCTAAATAATAATCTATCTTTGGTATATAACAACATCAAGGACAAATATATAACAAATAAACTTTGTACACATTCCTTTGCAGAATTGAGACATGAAACATACCCAAAGGAATTTCAATGCAGGAACCTGGTGACTCATATGGTCAAATTATTAAATGTATAAATATAAATTTATATAAATTTCACTATGCATCACAAGATATCCTGTTGTTTCTATGGTAACAAATGGGAAGAAAAAAAACTGTTCCTGATTAAGTTAACTGCCAATTGCCTAGTGTAAATAAGTGCATGTATCAAAAATATAAAGAAATATTGCTCAGTAGTATATCACACAGAATTGCAAGTCTAAATATGCAAATAATAAGACCTCAAATAATTTATTATACACTTTTCTTATTTAAATGATCATTAAATAACCTTTATCTTAAATGAATCTGACTGCTATCAAATCTTGACAGTTGTATGTTGCCCTAAATTTCCATTTTCCTGTTGATGATCTGTTAAACTTCTACCTTTTCCAGGGTACCCTTAGTGGCATTCAAAATGACTGTGTCCCCTGGAAAAAAAAGAGATAATGAATTGGTTAAAGCATCAAGCTGAATAATTAAAGGGACATACTTAGGAGCAATATTATGCTTATTCTTTCACACTGTCAGCCCATCTTTGCTTTATACAAAAGTTTACAGGCAAAACCATCCCAGCAAGCAGTCCCAGTAGCTCCCCTTGAGCTGTTGAACATCTTTTTATGGTTCTATGTGTTAGTAAACACAGTTCACTAGTGTCTCTTTACAATAACAAGGCCCCATGACCAGAGGTCTCATTTTGTGCATGCATGACAGATCCCAAACAGTGAGTAGTCCAAAATGATCCATACATGGACCATCATATCCACTGATCTCCTTGCTGGCAGGTGTTGTGGCCTGTTTACACTGTTATCTGCCAGGGTTATTGTTTTTAACACTCATGTGTAGGAGTAAGCCAATGGTTTCAGGGCAATATTTTGGCAGGTACCAATTCTTTTCAAAGAGAAAACACTATTTTTCATGTTAATTCAACATGCTTTATAGGTGATTAGGCCCCTTTAAGAAACAGTCCAGAAGCAAAAGGGAGGGGGGGGGGGGGGGGGGGGGAGCGGGGGAACAGAGGTCTCTTGATACCTACATCTGATAGCTGATTCAGTGTTCTTAGCCCCATGGCATGGGTGTAATGATTTTGGAAAGACTCATGTATAGAGTGCATTCACCACTGTGTGATACATTTTTTTATCAGATTTTAATATGTGTGTTTATTGAAAATGAACAATGTTCTACAAAGTTGTTTGTTGTCACGGTCACAATATAAATACCCTGAAAGCACAAAAGTAATTGTAAAAGTAATTCCAATTACTTTGAAAGGTATTTGTAATTGTATTCGATCACTTTTATGAAAACACAAAAGTAATTGTAATTCTAATCGATTATTTTTTAAAGTAATTGTTTTTGTAATCAATTATTTTAAAAGTAATTGAACAAAACCCTCCCTATGCTGGTCATCATTTTCTATTTTTTTTATGGTATGCAATTTTTTTTTATTCTGTGACCAGCCAAAATGTGTAAAAGGACACTTTAGGGAACCCTAAGAAGTTGGTTTTGTTTAGGTCTGATGGGGTGCAGGGAGGCCCCTATCAGCTTCCCGACTGAAAAAGATCATAATCTAGATAAATTTTAAATCCTTTTTTTAAAGAACCTATATCAATATATGTTGTCTATTAACTAAGGACAATTCTTTGAACCTTTTATAAAAATAGGATGGATAAGGCTGACCCCACCACACACAGGCTGTTTGTTATATTTACATCCATGCGGTTATAAGTTATAACCTGTCATAGTTTTTCCAAAATAATCCAAACAATGAACAAGGACATCTGGTGGCAAGTCAGACAAACATGAGTTTTGTAAAGAGCACACTTTATAGCATGGATTTTGCCCCTAATCAAACCCGGGTGAGATAATCTATTGGTAGGTAGTGATGGTGAGTTTAGTGAAAATCCATCAAAACGCTGGTATGTTATTGCAGCATAACTAAAAGTTACCAGATGGACAGACAGATGGATGGAATGTATGTATACCATAAAATGTCCCTCACAGAAAGGTGTATAAAAATTGGAACAAAACTCACCTGATTTGAAGAGAGTCGTTGCCTTCTGCATGTTCACCACACATGGGATGCCATATTCACGGGCCACCACAGCACCTGTAAAACAAAGAAAATAACATTGTATACTGTATACTTCATATATATATATATATATATATATATATATATATATATATATATATATATATATATATATATATTATTACTTACATGTGTTTATCTAATTTATAATTATTCTTATAAATCTTATAAAACATTCATTTTTGATAAATGGTATATTTATAAATATTTTTCTCTTCATTCTTTTTCAACTCCAAAGATAAAATAAAAGAGTCATTCTTACAGTTTATGCATTCAAGTAAAACCTTCAACAGCTAACACTGTAGTCACTGAAAGGATTTCCCGCTGACACAGATGGCCAAAAAAAATTTACTTGATTTTTCACCTAAAAAATGTACCTCTACTTTTATGCAAAGTTTAACAGTTTATGTAACATACTTTTCTGTAATAAACAGCTAGAAGGTTTTTTTTAATATATACATCTGCTCTCACCATGACTAAGAAGTCCTCCAATTTCTGTTACCAGGCCAGATATTAGTGGGAAGTAAGGAGTCCATCCCACATCAGTGTACTTCACTATCAGCACCTCTCCCGGCTAAAAAATAAGAAGGATAACATTTGAAATGTACTGTACAGTTTAATATCCCAGTTCCTTACTTAAATTACTAATGACTGCTTTACTACTACATGCCGTAAATGCATTAATACATGCACTAACTACAATACATATGGTATATCACTGCAATTTCATTAAGAAATGTCTGTTCAGACAAAAGTATTATCCCTAAATCCATATTGTGGAGGGATTTTCAAGTGATATAAAGAGACCCTAAAACACTTCCTCAATACAACTGATGAACCATTATACATCATTATAATTCTACAGAGTATGTTGCTTTCATGGCTTGGGGTCTACAAGTCACAAAAATTCTTTAATAATTCTTTATAATTTTTTGCAGAAACTGAGGCATTATTTGAAATCTGTTAAATCAATTACTTTGCATGTTCTGCCTTTTGGAAAAAAAACATTTCAGCTAAACTGGCTACATACAATGTATCTAAGAAAAGCATGTGAGACTATTATGTCACACTGTAACACTGTATTTACCAAAATGCTGCCAGCATCCTTCAAGGCTTTGACTACTCTTGCTGTTCCTTTGACATACCCCTGACTCACAGGCATACCTGTAAAGGTTAACAGGGAACTGGTCAAGGTATTCAAGATAGATTAAATTAACATGTCTAACTAGATTGATGTTGTTATTGTGATGCATTTTACATCGTCTCCCATCCCTATTGGCCTCCAATTCACAAATTTGATGGGAAAAATATACAGACTATTCAAAGTCACAGCATTCACAAATAATTTCTATTCTGGTTGATTTGACCTTGAAGATGAGGGGGCCATGGTCACCAGTAATTAAGCACTTCAGAGATTTTGGTAGAAACATTTCACGAGTCGCATTGCATGAAAATATACTGTGTGGTTCAAAGTTACAGCATTCAGAAATAATTTATATTCTGGTTGTTTGAACCTGAAGGTCAAGGTCACCAGTTTTTGAACTCATCAAAGAACTTGGCTGAAACAATTAGTGTTTCAAATTTGAATAAAACATTTGTGACACTTCAAAAGTTTTTGGGTTCACAAAAAAAATCTTTATTCCGAACTATCTGACTTTGATGATGAAGGTCAAGATCACAGGTTTTCCAACTCATCCCATATATTGATAGAAACATTTTAAATTTCAAATTTCATGAAAAATGTTGCATTGTTTGAAAGTTATCACGTTCACAAGAAATGACACAAAAGATGACTACGGATGCCAACAACAACAGACCAAACACCATGTCTCCCTCCATTTATAGGAAGCCATAAAAATTTGTTAATTATACTTATGCTTTTAACTATATATGTTAGAAAGAAAATGACCTCAAAACTGATAAAAAGAGTGTAAATAAAAGAATCAGGCCATGATTCTTGCACAAAAAAACTAAAAATTCCTAATTTCACACTGATCTACTGATGCATAAAATGACAGACATCCCAGTGTTCCTTGCCACATCAACATATGTCAATCATCAACCAAAAGACAAGATTTTAAGTTCAAAACATACCTGCATTTCAAAGGGGTACATATTCTGATCAATATAATTTCATGCATAATAACAATCAGAAATTTAGTTGTTAATGGATATAGTTGGCTGAATAATTACTAGCATAGTTTTCTTTTGAAGACAAGGGAGAGTGATGACAGCCCTTTCTGGATTATATTTTATATGAAATGGTTAAGGTTACATGGAAAATCATCAACTATGGTTTGAAGGTAGAGCACAGGACTCAAAGCCAGGAGTTGGTGAATTTGAATCTCAGCAGAGGAGAGGTGAGATTTTCAAAGTTTGCCCCAACCCAGGGTGAGCACTCTGCAGGCTAAATGGGAAGGCTGTACCCCACAGCCGTGTATCACTCACAAATGAGTGCTCCTTTCTGGGGTACCTAGGTGGTATGACCCAGGAATAGGGAAGGTTACACACCAAAGGCCCACAGGTTCAGTAGCCACTGGGCCTGGTTAACAGTAGAATATAAATAGAGAGAAAGCGTGTGATACTGCCCTGTCAAATAGTCTGAAACCGGAATGGAATTCTGCAGATATACATATACTGAGTAAAGCTGGCATTATAAAATGGTGGCAGTTACCACCGACAACTTTTGGGAAAAAAAATTTTGAATATAATAATAACTATGGTGGTAGTTACCTTGGAGTGTGACTGAGGTTATTACAAAGTCTTCTTCAGCACTGTCATCTACCTGATGGGAAAAGAAATTAAACACATTGTAACAAAATAGCAAATACTAAAACTGATAACACATGAAAAAGTACTGTCTTTTATAAAATATTAGAATTTTTATTTAAAGGCTTCCGGTGATAACTTGGTGATTGCAGACATCTAATTTATAGTATGAAAATGAAACTCACTGGCTGAGGGTGTCCAATACTGAACCTTGGGAACGCTAGCGCCACCTGCTTGTGGTAGAGCTTCTTTCTTCTTTGTGCCCTGCAAACACACCATCATATTAGAAGTGTACCAAGGTCAGCCAATTGAGAAAGTAAAACTATCATCTCACAGAAAATAAAAGAAAATGATTATCTGGTGCTTTATCTATAAATCTAATACATACTTTAAGCTTCATCTGGGTTTCTAATGTCATATTGTATAAAGAAAATTATAAACAGAAAATATAAGACTAAAACTGAAACCAGAATTTACCTTTACTGATCTCATACCAATTGATCTCATAAAATTGTGTCATTCCCTCATACAATTCATCTGCTAATCTGAGTAGCACTGATGCCAGCATTGTTTGACACGGACAAATCTGCAGATTTTATACTTCAATGTCATAATATTTTTGTTTGATATAAAAATGTCATAAGCTTTTAAAATATACAGTTTTAAAGGTTTTCATTCACAAAATTTTATTAACAAATAATCATCTGGAAACACAATGTGCTTTCAAGCTAGCATTATTATTTGAAAAATTCAAATCATCCAAAATTGTGAAACAGACTTAAACACTAGAAATCCGCATTCTAAGGAATGCAAGCCTCTGCCATGTGGAGGACTCCTATTGTGGGATGTTCACAAAACCATGTTTGCTTTCACTTATTCAGCCCATATTCCCAGGTTCACTCATGCATAAGTGACTGTACATTTGTGAATATTCCTTGATGATATGCCTAAATCAAGATCATGTGCCGGATCTATACACAAAAATAAAACTGATTTTTCATTGGCCCATTCCCAAAATGCCTTGGACATTTCATGAGATTCCATTCATAATCAAGTTATGATGTGAACCAACAAATGAACCAAGATGAATGCATAGATTCACTGCAGAGGAAATGAGGGTGTCGTACAGACCAATTTGTACAGTATATAATTGAATGCTATCACTACTGAGCTATGCCTTCACTCAACTGCAAGTTCCTTACTTTGCTATTAGAGTTCCTGTACAATCTCTCAGCAACTGTCCAATTTCATAATGGGTCAAGAAAAACAGGACTTCCTCATCTGGCAAGCGACCCTATAATAAAATGTACCACAGTAATCTGTCACAGTATAACAAGTTTTTCCTGTCATATTTTAATATATGATAATTAAATTGCATTAACTTTTCATTAAACTATCTTTCTCTACATTTTTATGGCATTTTGCAATAAATGTATTTAGATATGTACTGTCATAAGGTGATAATTACTTAATACTAACAGTACACCCATAATTTCAACATGCAAAATGTGACATCCTGGTTTAAGTGTCTTCACAAAATGGCAGCCCCCATCAGCAGTTTAGAGAAACTGGGAAAAACAAACCTTCAAGGTTTGATGAAGGTTTGTTAAGGGCCCAGGATAGTTAAACACTAGTACTCAGATGAGTGTCCATTCCAGGCTTTATTTCTTGAAACATTCAGGTAGCAAGGGAAAGAGTATCAGCAAAGTTTAATGTGGAATAATATTTTTTTTGGACCACACCCAAATCCTAAATTATGGTAAGATGACAAATATCATATTCAGAAGTTAGTCTTCAGTTATATTTTGGTCCATAACAACTCTAGCTCATGCCATTTCCCAACCATAATCTTAGCAAAGATATTACTTACTTCATGGACCATCATTCTGGCCAGTCTCCACCACGCCTGCTTGAACACTTCAGACATCTCAACGGATATTGACTAAAACACAAAAAATTTAAAGCAAGTGTATTTAATACTTGGTACGTTGAAACTGAAAATTGTACCACACATGTAACTCTTTTTTTGAAATTTGACCAATAAATGACCTGAACTATCCAATGGTAAATGTTTTAGAATGAATGCAAGATACACGTCCTTTGGGATAAGCAGACTGAGCAATATATGTTGGAGCTATAATGCACCTAGTTCCAAGTTACCCCTGACTTCAATTGACCTAACCACCACAGCTCATACTCTCCGCCCCTTTGTCCTTATTATGATAATGAGCCCCAAATCTCTGTTATCCAGTGATGAATATATCAACCATTGTGAAGTGGTTTGCCATATTTTGGATTATTTGTCTCATATGCTGTGCAAGGTAAGACATTTATATTCACCTGGAGGCAGCGGAATAGTTCCTGCAGCCTATGGCCTAGGACCTTTTATACTGTCTCCTTTGTATATAAAATATCCAAGTAAAACATGCAGACAAGAACACTGGTACAAACTATATTGTTCTGTTTGGGAGTGTCACCCTAATTATGCAAATAGTTTGCATGTCAGTTGATTGACTGTTTACACTGCAAAAGGTAACTTGATTGGTTGCTTGCCACTGCTCTGCTCATGATTATTCATTAAATGAATATGCAATTAAAGTCACATAGAGTTCATGGTTAGGTCAATTCTTGAACTATGCAAGATGTTCTGCTGTAAATGTCAATATGCATATATTAACATATATTAACATATATGTTTTCACATTACCTTTCCCCACTCTCTGCTGCCTACTGCTGCCCTTGCTCGTGGTAAGGTCAACCTTAGTACCTGCCTGTAATAAGCATGATGTTACAATGAAGTAATACTGCGAGTTATTAAATGTAGACATATTTTTTAAAATTGAACCTTTAACATATGCAATCATTAAATATAATATTAAATAAGAAATTAAAATAAAAATGAGCTAGAAAATCTTTTATATGTACTGAAATAAAATGAACTGATACATTGAAAAACAAATGCACACACCAACTAAAATCCAATTAAAGGTATTCCATATAATGATTTTATATGTATATTCCCTATATTAATGATACACTATAAATGTATGCAATGGCACATTTAATTAAGTTTACTGTGCTCTAAGTCATTCTCAGAAGCTATCTAAATAAAATACTTTTTTGGAACAAAGTAAGGCCAAAATAAATTAACCATATGTTTCTCAGGTACTGATGTTGGCAGGAAATTCTTTTATCTATTTCTGACCAGCATTAGATATGTATAAACTAAAATATAAACTATTACACACCTGCCAACCCATGTAGTTGGACATTTAAGCTGAGCTATAGATTCCTCCACAGTAGTTGCTCTCTTCTTTGGAGCTGAGGTAGGATCTGGACCTTTCAGTATGCTCTGTAATATAAATGTCATACAGGATTGTTTTTACTTTTTTTTAATTGGAGGTAACTGCCTAAATTTTTTTAACTCTAAGTATATGTACATCTGCAGAATTCAATTCCTGTTTCAGACTACATGACAGGGCAGTATCACATGCTTCCTCTCATTTTATATCCTGGTGTTAACCAGGCCCGGTGACTACTGCACCTGTGGGCCCTGGGTGTTTATACCAATATCTTCCAAGTAGAAGACAGTCACATCCAAAAGGTGTCTAATTTGTATATGTTAAACTGCAAACCTACTAACCTGTAAAACAGACACCACTTTTGTTGGTTCTGTCTGCCAGCTCTTTTCATAGAAGTCACCCTGAAGAAGAGAAAAGCAACTTGTAAATCAGCATTCATTACATCACATTATTAAATCAACATTAACTGATTGATTTATTTGCTTAATCCACCACTGATACATACTTCAGGAACTATTTTATAGATGAAAGATATTCATGCTCTTAAGAAGACTTAAAAGAAACATGGGTTTTCTCAATCAAATAACTGACAAATATGCAGTTATATATTACATTAAAAATAAATATATAAAATGTGTATATACAGTTAACTGGTAGTGTCTAAAATCTATTATGAAGAAGAATGTTGATTATGTGTTTAACATCAATTATCAAGTCCAATGAGTGATAGCAGAAATAAGTTAGCAATTCCTTAAGTTATATGAACTAAGGTGAAAACTAATGATGGGATGATGGTCAATTATAATCAATGATCGGTCAGATTGAGGCAAACTGTCCAATGATAGATCTTTTGGTGCCATAATCGTTTGCAAATGCTTATACAAATGTTAGGCTTTGTGATGAGAAAATATATGCTTTTATATACATTATGTAAGAAAAGTCTACATTTACTTAAAATTTAATTCCTAAGTTACTATTTAGACATGTAGGCTACAGTATTAAGACATTATTAGCCTGAATTAAGGCCTACATATCAGTTGAGATGATGAAACGATCTATACATGGTCTGAAAGTTCATACTTCTAAACAACCAATTATCAGTCGGTAGAGGTCAATTGACTTTTTTATGATCGATCATAAAATTACAACCAATTCCCAACACTTGTGAAAATCAATATCATGAAATGGTCTGTTCCCTTATTAGTAAACTGACAGTATGTGAATTACACACCTCTCTGACACATCGGTGGCCGTGCCTCCTTAAGAACCTTTTAAATACTTCTCCTGCCATTCCACTTGCATCTGACTGCAACCATGAGACTGCATCCTGAAAATGGAAAAATAATTTATGTTGAAACACAAAATTAACATAACACATGGGGTACTTGAAAATGACCTTTAGCTTATTCAAAAAAGGAAGAAAATGTACTGACATTCCACAATCTGTTCCCAATTTTTTTCATGATATTTCTTACAAGTAAACTGGTACAACAAAATTGTTACATGTAATTGTACGGAAAATCTAATTTTATGGAAGGAAAATATAAAACATACCTACCATATCTTGCATGGATTTCTTTTGAGGAAGCAATACTAGTGAAAACTCCTATATTTAAAATCAATCCGGAGGCTGTCTTAAATTCACTTCAGACGCCGCAAAGTATATACATTATTTTAAATCTGGTTCAGTGCTCTTACTAATGGTATACATATTTTTGTACTTTTCATTAATTTTATATGATATTTTTAACATTTTATACAATTAAATTTATTTCAAAGTAAAACATTTTAGATATAGGAATTTTTGCCAACTGTGCTACTTTAACAATAATTTAATCAAATATGAAAAAAACAGTCTGTGTCTGTACCTCTCAGGCAACCCATGTTGTGACATATAGAGAGAATGTATTTTTTAGAAGAGGTTTTTATTACTGCATATGCATAGTGAAAGGAAAAAGAACTACAAGAAGTTATTGAATGACTTCCATTATTTCCAATATAAAAAAAAGAATACTGCAGGGTCTTATATATTTTTCCAAAACCCATACCTCACATGGCATAGATGAAAAGTCTTTAGCTTTTGGATTCCTGTGGATTTCAACAGCAAGGTCCTGTGAACAGAGCAGAACAATATTAAATCATATGTTTTAACTGTTAAAAATAAAAAAAGTGAACATTAAACTAGTCTACATGTGTAAAATAATAGCAAGAAATATTTTTTATGTGGAGGTAACTGCCTCCATTTTTTAATGCTGGTTTAACTAAATACGATGTACCTCTGCAGAATTCCATTCTGGTATTGGACATACGTGGCAGGGTTGAAACACACCATAATCCTGATGTCAACCCAGCTATGTGCATCACACCTACAGGTTCTGGGTGTGTAACATGGAGGAACCCCAAAAAGGTTGAGCTCCATGTGAGTGAAACATCATTGTGAGGGTACATGAGTCTCCCCTTTAAGCCTGCAGAACGCTCACCCTTGGTAGGGGTCAACTATGAAAAGTCTTGCCATGTCTCAGCTGAGATTCCTATCTCTTTGCTTTGAGCCCTGGAGATGGTTTTTTGTCCTACTGCTGAGGTGACATGCACACCTATCAATAACATTTTTATATGTTTTGGTCATATAGCGCCATTTCGTTCTTCTGTCATTAGAGAGTCTATGACCAGCGTACTGACTGTCGGACTGCCTTAACATCCGTCAACAAGGAAATCACGTTAAGGCTCTATGAGGACGCAAATATTTTCATCATTTCTGACAATGCCTCATGGCGTTATGCTGTCACTTAACATCAACCAGACCAATCCTTAGCTTTTTTAGTATACTTTCTAACAACACCTTATATGAGTGAGAAAAGTTCCTTTTAACTCAGCATATTTGTAAATCCCTCTGCATATTTGTCAAATTACTGACTGCATGAATACATCATGGCTCGCACAGGATACTGGACCCAGCCGACTTGTAGGTGATGCAGGAAATGACTCGTTACCAGTTTGGGTTCTGAGTTCACATGTATTCTTTTGAATTAATTCATCATTTGTAGCCCAATGTTTAGTTTATGGGCTGTTTACCATGATATGAATGCAACATGATGGAAGACCACTGTGATGCATTCCTCAATATGACTAGTATCACGACTCAAGTTAGGCTTACCAGCCCAATTATAAGTGCCAACTGAGTGGGGTTCTCACGGCCATCTTCCATTTGAAATAATTTTTTAACCTTCTTGTTCTAGTGAGTATCTAATGATTAATATTTCCATAAAACTAATGCAATTATCTCTGTAAACAGGCTGATTAGAATAAAACAATATACTCTTGTATTAAATCCTTTACATCACAGGGTATGATTCCAGAAACATTAGCTCAGAGGCCATGAGCGGGAAAAAATGTGTTCATACTCAATCAATAAGTAGAACCATTCCAGCTAGAAAGCTAACATGTGTTTAAATATAAACAAGGGACCTATGGGTCACTGTGCTCAGCTGACGTTAACCTTGAAGGTGAAAATCTAAAATAATATCTAATGGAGATAAAGTGTAAGAGGAAGAGGTAATAAAGGCCATGGTTGGTTTATATGATTGGTTTGTATTGATGAGCAAGAAATTGTTGCAAAAAATATTTTGTGACCTGACCATGTGTTTCCTAATGTTGAAACTAAAGCATGTGAGCAGTTTGTGAACAAATGATCTGTACTATTACCATGATCATTAGTTGGTTTTTCGATTAACTGTTGACATTTCAGTAGTTTACACATTTGTTCAATTGAATCTATTTTTTTGTATAATATATATTATTGAATATATATGTATTTTATTTATGAAATGTATACAGTTGAAATATAGCTAATTAACAACATTAAACAGGGCAAACAAAGCCTGATATCAAATTCTGCTGAGGCAGGAAAATAATGAAGAAATGTTTGTATTACATCCTGATTTTTTATCACATCAATTATTTTCTAATTTAAGTTTATATTTCTATACATTTCCAATTTAACATATATATCTGAATATAAAAGTTGATTCATAATTCTCAATTGCATCATCATAAATCTCAATCTTGTCAGATAACACCACATCATGCATACAAATGTTTATTTATTTTTTACCACAAAAATATATCTTTTAAATCTGCAAAACAATAAATATCTAAAAATAATACTTGATTTAGATTTCACAATTTTTAATTGTGTCTTTATTTATCCATAATGTGCTTCATATTTTATAATAATTTAAGCATACTGATGGGTTCCTTTATATTTGTTAAAATCATTTAAAAGAAAATTGATTTCTTTAAAAATGCTACATTACACAACATTGCATCTTCTGGATTACACCTTGAATTATTTTTTCAATGAAAGTTTTTGCATATCGGAGTGGAAACAGCATTCCAATTAAGGAGATACAGTGAAAACAAAAACAATTACTGCATAACACTTGGTGGGTTGGGTTTTGGGGGGGGGGGGGGGGGGGTGATTGGGGTGGTGATATGAGAATAACTGTACACCTGTCACAGCAGGGGATCTCCCCCAGTGACTGTAACAAATCAGAAACCCTGGCATAGCTGACTTCCAGTGACCTGGAGTGGGACCCTGCATATGTAATCAAAGCAAGTGACTACAGAAAAAAATCAATAACTAGCTTAATTTTCAAGCTTTTATTTCCAAATTTCAGATTTAGACAAACTAAATATTTATGTTTACATGCTGTGAAAATTAAATCAATGGTGCTTACAGGAAAAAAACGTGCCATGGTCAAAGTTGGGCAAAATTTAAGGTACTGATTTTTTTTGTATGCTAATAACTTAAAAAATTTACAAAATTCAGATCTAATTTTGGGTAAACAATTGAATCTTAATTAAACATAGTTATATACTTGAAAAAATAGACTCTAGTTTCAAAATTTTTCATGTTAAGTGAGTTATTATTTTTCCTGATTTTTTACAAAGTCCAATATGTTTGGGCCCACAACTTAAAGAAATTATACTTTACAGACTTAATTTCTGGCATGTACATAGGAACTATATAGATGAATATTTATGGTAAATATGAGGAAAAACAGATGAGTGGTTTTGATATGAGGCAGTCCTGAAGTGTGAAAATAGGATTTTAATAAAAAATTGAGGTTTTTCCTTAATTTCTCAAAGGAACGAAGTCGCAAAGACCCAGTTTTCGGCTTGGTAGGAGATCTTGGGGACATCTAACATTATGCTGAATTTTGGATTCCTAGGTCTTACGGTTTCAAAACGTGCCACATCTACGGACGGACGGACGGACGGACGGACGGACGGACGGACGGACGGACGGCACGACGGACGGACGACGGACAATGGACCACGACTATAGCTCAGATGACTTATAGTCAGCTGAGCTAATAAAAAATACAATTAACCAAAAATATTGTTGAATCCTTTCAAATAAACATCCACATAGACTTTTAGAATATGACCACTACACAGCAAGCATGATATCAAATGTTATTATAATTTGGGGCAGTCACACCAATGAAAAGTCTGTTCCACCACCCCTCACTGTCTACCTGTATTTTTTGCGATTATTTTTATGCAAATAAAAAACATCAAAAGTTTTTGTCCCTATGGCAGAAAGAGGAAAATGCACAAATAACTATTATTGAAAAAATTGCCTACCTTATGACATTTTCCAGTAAACAATTTAAAACCATTTTAAGAGTAACAACACTATTCGGTAGAGACATCTTACCACCAATCTGTGAAATTGGCACTTCAGGGAACAGTGATGATGTAATAATAGATGTGACGCACAAAAGAGGCGTCCATACTCAGGAGACCAATAATCAAGAGCTGCCTACCCCTGTTTATGGTGAGACTTATGTCATGTCATAGTACTTCATATCCATATCCAAGGAGAACTGATATATATATATATATATATATATATATATATATATATATATATATATATACTGTTGTTGCCTTTTTGTTCGCGAGCATTTTATATTCGCGATATTCGCGAATTGGATATAATCACGAATATGAAACCCTCGGGAATAAGCTGTCCTTTTATCAAGGTTGCACAATAGGGTAAGATGCATCTGCATAAATGGATAAATTATCACACCTCCAAAAACATGGTTAATTAATCAACAACATACTCTGTAGATGGTATATCGGAACCTCCTGCAAACAAGTAATAATAATTGTCAAAACATTGACTATTATACAGGTCATAATACAATTACTATAACGGTTATGAGTGACGTATTGTTGTATTTATTTTTATTTTATAATAAATGTTAATATAATTGTACTACAGTTTCATAGATTCTGGTGCAATCGCGAAAATGAAATCCTCGCAAAACTTTCGAAATCAGGAAATCGCGAAATTTCAGCCTCGCGAATATGAAACCAACCACAGTATATGAGACATGTTAACCATGCAAAGGAAATAACATTTATATCATAAGCAGGTAGGATACCAAAAATATGCATTTTCCTCTTTCTGCTATTGGTGCAAGTTGTAATCCTGAAACCCCAGGTGGACACAGGTGGTAGAATGGACTACAGCAGTATAATTCAGCATATTATTAGTACAGTCTTACAACATTGTATGTTTTTTAAATAAATTTCATAATTAGCAATAGAATACTGTGACATTCACAGACCTGTAAGGCAGTGGGGACATCAGCACTGTAGACATCATCACATGAACCTAACAGCATGGCAACATCAGAATAATGCTCTGTCTTCCAGTCTACAAAACAAAATGTATTCTATAACAGCATGGCAACATCAGAATAATGCTCTGTCTTCCAGTCTATGAAAAAAACAAAAGTAGTCTATAAAGAAAAGAATATCTATTCTAACTTTATAACCAAAGAAATTGTTAAATATGTTTGATTAATAATTCACAATAAAGCAAAGCTCAAGAGCTATAATATGATTTATTAATGCTTAAAATTGCAAAAAGAAAATTCTAAATTGTAAAATTTGTAAATCTGTATATGGAGAGATTTCTGGTGTCATATAAACTTGTGTACTTGTAAATCAAATTTATGAAATAAGATGTAGGTGGAGGATTGCAATAAGGGTAAAAACATACATTCTAGGCAGGATACTTTGTGCCTTATTATATTAAATTATGCCCCAAGAACTATAAGCTGTGGTTTCAAGTCTCATGCATAGGTTTCTCAGGTGTCAATTAAAAAGCTTCTAAAAACCAACCCTGATAATATTTGATTGGAAGAGAAGCAATGAACAGCAGCATTAATTGGGGAAATGTGAAAACCAATAGTTTGAAGTTTAAGGTTAGGTAAACCAAATAGCACATGGTGGAGTTATGTGTATGGAATATTATCCAGAACAGAGACTCGGCCCTGATGTGATTGGCTGGTGCAAAGTGTGATGTCACAGGCAACATTTAGAAATAACTGAAATCTAGCAACACATGTTGTTTTTATTCTTCCCTGAAAAATTGGGACTGAAAGTGTCAGAAATACTAAACTTTGATGAGATTTAGAATTTTCAATCACAGGGAAAATAATCACAGGGATTTTCCCCGTGTGTGACTACACTGCCAAGTTGACAGTGCTCATTGATGTACCAATAGTTTTTGAACAAATCACACAACCTCCTGTATTGGCGGAAAAAATAAATAGAAAAAATATTTTTCTTCCAAAAGTTGGGTTCATTTTATGTAAAACCTATATTAATATAATTTTCATAGGAAATTGTGTTATATGATAAAATAATGAGTTTTGGAATATGTTTGCTTGACAAGCAAGGTTAATTGAGAAAATATGAAGACCAATATTTTAAAGCTTAATAGAATTTTCCATATATACCTACCTGGTTTACCTTGGCTGAGGACGGACATGAGAATGGTGGACCACAGACCAGATCGACTTGAATTAGCAAATGGGTCAATCCATCCCTGTAAGGAGTCAAAATGTCAAACTGAATAAATGTTCAAATCAGATGTCTTTCTTAGTCCAAGTTTCAAGCAAAAATATATTTTTATATTTCATTTATATAACTAGAATACGGGTAGTCGACAAGCGACTACATGTATCCGTCTAACTCAGAGTGGAACGGGTGAAGTGAGGCATGGATTGAGTGGCAAGGGGAAATAGAGTAAGGTGTGTTGCATATTAGCATGGATGTCTGCAGCCGAAATGTGTATGTAGGTTGTGCCACATACCACAAATCCAGAAAGCTGTCCAAGTTGTATACATATGCAAAATTTTAGGCAGAAAAGTCAAACCACTACATGTATATGAGTGATTTTATCCCACAGCAGACAAACAGAAGGACTTGTGCAAAAATGGTGGCAGGTGGGGCCACCAATTTTGTGTATGATTACGAGCTATGTGAGATCTATACAAATGCAATATTTCAGGGGGATATGTCCAACTTGTCCTGAGATATAAGCCTGAATGTCTGCAGCGTTAGCATAATGTAGGTGGCGCCACCTGCCAAAAAAATTGAGAAAGCCAGCCAAGATGTATAAACATGCAAAATTTTGAGATAAGTCAAATTACTACAGAGATATGTGTGATTTTAGCCCACGGCAGACAAACAGATGGACACTGTGCAAAAATGGTTGCAGGTGGCCCCTCCAGTTTTGTGTATGATAAAGACCTATGTGAGATCTAGACACATGCAAAATTTTGGCCAAATCAGTCAAACGGTTTACCAAGATATGAGCTTGGATGTCTGCAGCATAAACTAGAATGTAGGTGGCGCCACCTGTCATAAAATCAAGAAAGCTGTCCAGGATATAAAAAACCGCAAAATTTTAGGCAGATATGTCAAACCACTGCAGAGATATGAGTGATATTATCAGCCCACGGCAGACAAACAGACGCTGTGCATAAATGGTTGCAGGTGGGTCCACCAGTTTTGCGTATAATAAAGAGCTATGTAAGATCTACACACATGCAAAATTTTGGCCCAATCAGTCAAACTGTTCCCGAGAAATGAGCTTGGATGTCTGCAGCGTGAATGTGAATGTAGGTGGCGCCACCTGTCATAAAATCAAGAAAGCTGTCCAGGATGTATACGCATGCCGAATTTCAGGTGAATTAATCAAACCACTGCAGAGATATGAGTGGTTTTAATCCAAGGCAGATGAACAGATGGACACTGTGCAAACATGGTTGCAGGTGGCGCCAGGTGTGTATGTTATAAAGCTATCATAGGGCTACACTTGTACAGAATTCTTTTCTTGATCGGTCAAACGGTTCATGAGATATGTGGGTTTATGTATGGAAACAGATGCACTAATGGACGCTGGGCAGAGAGGAAAAGTTACAGGTCAAAACAAAATCGGGGCGCAGCAGTTCACATGTGACCCGAACATAATCCCGGGTTTCGTAAAATTCCACCCAGCGGTTACGGAGGAGTTCTCCAAACACCTACGCGGCAGCGGCGGTGTTCGGCTGAAAACATAGTATCCGCAAAACTCTGTTTTGGCGGATACAAATATCCATACTTAGAATATAACAAATGTTTGAAACTTATTCATTTCTTCTATTTTGCAAAATCCCTAAAAATGTGCTCATATTGCTCAAAGTAAAATCCACTGATGGCATTTTGAATAATGAATTTAGCATTTTTTAGATTAGGGAATTTATAATATTTTATTAAGAAAATTTGCATTTTTTAGATTAGGTAATTTTGCATTTATTAGATTTAGAAAGTTTGCATCTCTTAGATTAAGAAATTTTGCTTTAATATAAAAAATATATTTTTATAATTCAATCAAATTTTTTTCATACTTAGAATATATCGAATGTTGAGCAAGATCAGAATCTATGAAATGTTTATAATCTTTTCCATTTCTTTGATTTCACAAAACCCATTTTAAACCAGGTACAGAGTTCTTGCTAATGGTATATGTATTTAAGACAATTCACATTCATTTTCATTTGAAATTTTAACATTTTCAAAATTTTTATTTTAAGCAACCAGTAACAGCAAACCACTTTTAAATTGGCTAATAACAAACTACATGACATAATCTAAGAACCATTTTCTTGTTTTTAGTATCATGTTTCTTTACTTAAAATTGAATTTTAAATTTTTGATTCAATAAAAAAATTACAATTTCTTTTATAGACATGAAATACATAAATACATATACATACAAAACACATTTACCATAAAAAAGTGCTCTGTCCTAGGATTAAACTAATATTTACATTATGTGGTCTAATGTGCATTTGAAACAAATTTATGTTTGATTTTAAATTTAGTGGTTTTTGCCAGGGATAAAAAAAGAAAAATTTAGTTTTAGGAGTGAAGTGATTTGGGTTTGTTACCTCAAAGTAATCAGGTAGTTTTTGTGTGATCTCCTTGTAGAGGTCCTCTGCTTTTTCATGGTCCCCAATCTTGTATCCAGCAGCCAGCACCTCTTCCCAGTGTTTGCTTCGTCCATAGCTGGTAGCCATGTGATCCTGGCAACATGTAAAATATCATTAAGATATAAACAAATTCCCAAATTTTCAATTTTCATTGTTTCCTGATGGTTCTATTTTCACAATCTCACATAATATACATAGTATAATCAGTATTTTATTAATTAATTATATCAAATAACATGTGCGCAAAATTTTAACAATTTTATCAAAGGGAACATCAGCCTAGTGGAAACTATTGTACATCAAAGATAATTTGAAAGATCTGGTATGATTTATAGTAGCGATCTTTCCCCATACAAGACATTTTATTCATAATATCAGTCTTACAACTTTAAACCTGACTTCAACAATAAGGTCTCTTATTCAGAAAGGTTTTATTTTCACAATAATACTTTTTTTTGCGAATATCGCAAATTTGAAACCCTCTCGAACAGAAAGGCAATGACAGTATATGACATACACAGCTGAGGTTCAATAATTTGAAAAACTCAATCCTGAAAATTTTGGATTATTTTCTTGAAATGAAGATTCAATGTCTTTATCAGATTTCTTACATTTCACGTGTTCATGCAGTCTTCATATATAGTGACAATGAATAAAACTATGTTTGCAAGATTATGTCCTAGAACCTGGAAATGCTGTATTAAATATATTAATTCAAACACAATAAAAAAAGTCTGTTCTTTCTTTTCCTTTGTATCTCATGTCATGCATATCAGAGTTGGGTCCAAGAGTAATTTATTTGAAATAATTGTAAATACAATTATTTTTCAAGTAACTGTTATTTTAATTGATTTTATTTTCTAATCCTTGAAAGTAACTGTAATTGTAAAGCATTTTTAAAAGTAATCAGTGGAACAATTAATTTTCAAATACTTTTTGGCATATATGTCTCATGATAAATTCCAGCAATTCTTCAAATTTATTAAACCAGGTACTTCATTATGAATTACAGTAAAACTGCTTTTGCATCTCAGTGTTATCCTGTGTTCATTTAGTGAAACACATAAGGTTGGAGTAAGGCATTAAAACTGGACCACTCTTTTTTTTATATTCTTATACATTTGAATGGAAAAACAAAGTTTCACTGCATTGAGCTGAAATATGATTAAAGCTAACCTTATATCAGGAGATAGACATTTTAAAGTGATAGTTACCATAAATAACAATAATCTTGTTCAAATTTGCCCCACTGATTTATTATTACTGCATCATTCCCATAGAAAGGTGGTAATTAACCTGTGCACGATATCTGGAGATATTTATCATACAGGTTGGTATTGTGAAAGTGTCCACAAAGTTAAATTCTTGTGTAAATCCAAGTGTAAATAACCCAGGAATGAGTGTTTTATGGGCTTTTATAGCACATGTTATACTAAGACAGCATGTGACAATATATTTTGTCAACTTTGAACAGTATCTTCTGCACAGGGTTTGAGTCCCCATATTGGACATTTTTAGTTTCATACTGCAAAGCCACACTAATAACACCCAGAGGACACACACATGTAGATCAGAAATCTAAAGCAATAGTGAAGCTGTAACATAAGAAGAACCTAAGGAGACACAGAATTTGTATGGAGATATATAGAGAATCTGTTTTATCAGCATTGATTGTTTGAATGGTACAACATGTGTAGTTCTAATACTTTTATTACAAATGAACAATATCATCTTTCTGTCATGTTCTGTACCTTGGAAAGAGAACAGTTGGGGTGGTGGCAATTAAAAAATAAATTAACTTTTATGTGGATAAACTATATTTCTGATTCTCCCATGATTCCACCATTCTACTTTTGTTACTCCAGAACCCTGCTTGAAAAAAATACACTGGCAAAAAATAAAATACTTTTTACCAAATATTCAACTTTATGGCATTTCTGCTCCTCTCTGACATTGAACTCACATTTACCACAGATTTTGAATGCATAACTACTTGGAATTCATAAGTTGTAATATACTGTGGTTGGCTTCATATTCGCGAGGCTGAAATTTTGCGATTTCTCCATTTTTAATGTTTTGCAAGAGTTTCATTTTCGCGATCTCACAATACCTAAATAACTTCTTTGGTAAAGCGGTGTCTATTTTTATTATAAAATGAGAATAAGTCATGAGTTTGTGATATTCTACTCATATAACAATGGTCCCGTACACACAGCACAAGTAGTTTAGTTCAAATTTAAGGAAAGGTTTTCCCCGATACCTGCATAATGGAATTTATCATAAAATTTCTTACTGTTCTAACCTATTTACATGCGTACAAGTATTGGTTTCACTGAATAAGAAGGACATTCTCAATTGGCGAATTATTCCCGAGGGTTTCATTTTCGCGATTATTAACAATTTGCGAATATCGCGAAATTAAAACCTTTGCGAATATGAAGCCAACCACAGTATATTCTGGAAGAGTCCATCTCTGTCCCTGTGTCCATGCGTTTTCCAGGATAATTTTTCATACATGTGAGCTGTAGGCCTACACAAATTTCTGGCCCAGTGGCTGCAGGAGCTATTCCACTGACATCCTAAGTGAAAAATGTCTCACCTTAAACTGCATTTCTATGAGACAAATAATCCAAAATATGACAGACATACATCAGACAATGCAACATGTTCATCACTGGTGAACTGAGAAATAAATAAGCCATTAAAGCTGCTAACATCAGACAATGCAATGGCATGTGCAACAAACCTTTGTGATGTCTGTGCAAAGTCACTTTTGTCTTAAAAGTCTAGGTACCATAGACATGGAAAGCCTTTCATGGAGGAACATACCATCCTGCTTTACCATAAAGATGCCATTCTCAGTCCATCAGCAAAAACAATGCAACAGGGCCACAAAGTGAATACTTTTAACTAAATATCTTATTACTTTACACAAAATTGGAGGAACTCTGTTAATATGTGTTAGGACAAAAATAATTTGTACAGAATATTCATAAAACAGTTATCGTTAAAAAACATGCGGACATGGGTTCTGCAACACACTACAGTGACACACTCAATGTTTTTATTTAAAAATTTGGGACTCATAAAGAACAGAAGTATGATGTGTTACCTTGAACAACTTGAGGCCATGTCTGAGTCGGGAGAATATCCCTGAGACCCCCTGGTATTGTTTGACATCCTCCATTGTGAAGTCCTGCAGCGTCTCCCCAAGCAGTGCTAGCTCAGCCACTTTCTTCTGTGTGCCTGCCACGTGGTACTCGTATAACCAGTTCTGATACTAGAAAAGAGTTAACATCAGTGGAACATTTCAGCCATGAATTCCTCAAACTGTGACACATCTAAGAAATAACAATAGGTAAAAAGCCTTTAACATAAGTTTTTTCTAATTCATTTATTTGTACTCTGTGCAGTTTTATATTTTGAAAATTCACTGTGCTCTTCCTAAATTCAAGACAAGCTTATAACATATTTAGGGGCCAGGATCATTGGCCTTGCATACTGAAGGTTTTGGCCTCTTCAAATTCAGAACGATTGTCATGATAATAAGGTATGGGGTTAACAAAAATCCTTTATTTTGACAGATTTTACCTTGAAAACTAAGGTTATGGTCACCAGATTTAAAAAATGTCTGAGATCTTGGTGGAATTTATTTATGTACCTAAATTGAAGAACAAAGATCTGGTGCTTCAAAAGTTATGGGGTTCCCAAAAATCCTATATTTTGACAAATTTGACTTTGAAAACCAAGGTCTCATTCAACAACTTACCAGCTTACATCTTCAGAAATTTTCAGGAATATACATCCAACCACTTAAGAAATATGTTTTTTTTTTATTTTTTACCAAATATGGATATATTCAAGGTCAAAGCCACTCTCATTGTCAAGGTCATGACCCCAATTTATATAGACTTCATCCTATAATCCATATCTACTCATGAGCATTATACGCAAGAAATCTATCCAAAGGTTTTTGACTAATAAGCTCACAGGTGCTTATAAGATTACAGGTGGCTAAAACCAGTCTTCTGTACAAGACAAAGCAATCAAAGATCTTTGGTCAACTTTATTTTAGGACCAATCAATACAATCTTTCTTGAGATATTCAAGATTGTGTGATTTTTTGCCCAAGGCATTCTCCTTGGCTTTTTTTCAAGTAAAGATCAAGACCTCATTAACATAGGCTTTGTCCTCTCATCCATACCTTTTAAAGTTTAATAAAGATCTATTAAATATTCTTTTAGTTATCTCACTTACAAGATTTTTCTGTGGTGGCAGCGGGATTGTGCTAAAACCATAGTATCTCTGACTTTGTCTGGGGATACAAGGATGTTATATTTTTCAACAGTAGTGAAATCAAACATGTAATAAAATATATTGTAAAATAGCTTACATGAAGGTTAATGAAGGCATGGTTACAACACATCTGCATAAATTTGTAAAAGTGATGGAACTTTGGTATCAGGCCCACCCTCATCAGAATGTCCTGAAACAATAATTTAAATAAGCATTTAAATAACTCCTTGTATGAAGATTACATGTATAAGACTGACACATGATAATTTCAAACACAAATGCAAGTTAATCTTTACTCATCAGTCATTTTAACATGCAATATCGTCTACAATACAATGGGTCTGCTTTGAGGATGAACTGGTAGACTGGCATAAAACAATATATTATATAATACTTAAATGGTTTAAAACCATTTTATTATAAAAAATACTCTGATGTCCATCACAGTGGGAACATATATAATATTTTATTACATACTGCATATCTTAAAGCTAAAACTGATTGCAAGAATTGCACGTAACAGTTGAGAAAATGGCAAAATTTCGAAAAGAGTGTAAAGTTGAAGAATGAGCAACTAGGTCTTTGGTCCACAAATTTGTGTACCGTAGATCCGCGTTTTGCCGCCGCGGCCATTAAAAAAGACTTACAGCCGAAAATCCTTACTAATATTTCTCGACAAGGGATGCGGCTATAAAACGCAGGTTAGGCAAAATTCAAACATGTAAAAAAGACTCGACGGCTCGCCGTGGCGCAGTGGGCGATAATAGACTGAGGAAGAAGTGAATGCTGAGGACGTATATTTAATGATACTGCATATTTGTATATTAATTTTATTCATTATTAATTTTATAAAATTTAAAATTGATATTTTAAACAGGCTTATATGTATTATAAAACTTTTCTGAGTCAGTCATAAACCACGGCATTTTTTCACGCAATGATTGATAAAAGATCGATATTCACTTGCCAAATTTTGCATTTTATCCAGACTAACAGTTGTACCTATATTTGGGTATGGCTGCAATATCGGTAAAACATTATTTTAAGATATTTCTTGAACATATCATTTCTTTTAAAATAAACTGTCAAACAAAAGATAACCAAAGACCATACGTTCTTCGGCAATTAAACCTGCGTTCACATTCAGATACTTCTTCGTTAATCACATTGTCAATAGATGGCGCTCAAAGGTCATAACCCTACCAGCTAGTTCCGTAATCTTTAAATATGGCACGTTTTGCTAGCAGACGGTTCGGGCACCAGTGTGCATATATTATGATCAGCAGGACCCTGGGAGTACGTGTAAAGGCTCGACGCGGGATTCGCTTATTCAAAGATTTTGTCAAGGTTGCTAATTGACCGATGTTATATAGAGTGTAAATAAAAGCCATCACAAAGTGTACCGTTGGCTTTGATGTCCCATTGAAGTTTAATTAGCCACGGTGAAGGCGCAAAGTACACCAAGGCCCGCTAGTTCCGTAAGCATTTTAGGTGGCATCTTTTGCCGGTTGACGGTTCGGACACCATTTTGCATATATTATGATAAGCACAACCCGAGGTGTTCTGGCAGTATGATCACCGACTCGGGTGTCGTTTATTTAAATGTTTTGTTGTTAAATGACCGACGATGTATAATGTATAAATAATATTCAAATTACAATCGTCCCATACAATGCTTTGATGTCCCATTGAACTTTAATTTGCCAAGTTAAAGGCGCAAGATTCTCCAGCATTCAGTGATGTGTCAAATTAATTTCGTGGCCCTACTAGGATTCGTCTTGGACGATTTGTCATAAACCGAACAAATTGTCATCTATTCTAATCGGGTAGATCAGGCGGTTTAACCAATTAATTTAATGGATTAATTATTAAAGCCGAGCAACATACACAGTTGTAACTGTTTCCTAAAACTGTTAAGCCTGACCGCATATCAGCATACCGCAGCGTTCCTAGCTGCAGCCTAGCGTTTAAGAAAAGAACCTTTTTTCGTTCCCATACCCCACCTGGCATAGAATGTGGTGCGGCCATTAAGTAAGGTTTTGGGAATTTTTTACTCCAGTGAAGGAGCCTTCCAGATATTTTACGAACATTGGGTGCGGCCATTAGACGACGTGCGGCGGCAAAACGCGGATCTACGGTATATTATAATAAATAAAAATAAACGTTCTTACCTGGAAGCCCAGTTCAATAGATCTGTAAAATGTTGTGATGGTCAGAGGTGTCATGGCTGATGGCATCATTTCACTGTAACAAATACAACTATCATAACAATGAACACACCTGTAATTTTGAAAATAATACTGACATGTCCTCTTTATTATAATTTACCTCAACCTATTCTCTCACACTATCAGTTCAGTTTTGCTTTATACAAAAGTTCCCCAGCTATTCTCTCCCAGCACACAGTCTCAGTACCTCCAATATGGCTGTGTAACACTTTGTTAAGGTTTGCATTGTTGGTAAACACAGTCCAAATGTGTCTGTTTACCATAACAAGGCCGTGTCACGGGATGTCCGATTTTGCGCATGATCCCAAACAAAGAGTGGTCCAAACTAGTCCATACATTGACCTGTATGTCCTCTGATATATATCTGCTGGACAGAAATTACGGTCCATCGGCTGAATGTACAATTATTGTTAAAACCTATTGGAACAGATCTGTGTGATCGGTCCTGTGGCCCAAGCACAGTGAGACCCTGTAAATCAGGTCCCTCAGACACAACAAGCTCAATGTTTCAGCCAACAGGAACATATATTACAATTTTTTGGCCAAGTCATTCAGAGCATCTCTTGATTGACAGGTTTTGTGTCCCAGGCAATGCAAGCAGCCCCACTTCCTGTGTTTATGTTGACACTGTGATCAGTCCACTATTTTTAATACTTGTGTATAGGAGTAAGCTAACATTTTGGGGGAATATTTGGCAGGTACCTATTTATTTCAAAGAGGAAACGCAATTTTTTGTGTTAATTCAACATGCTATAAACAATTTTTAACATACAACATATCACCAAACCTTGGCAAGAACCCTTTTAAATTCAAAATACTTACAAAATACAAACAAAATTTTAAAAAAGAAAATGCATAATTAGCTTTTAAGTTATCCCAATGATCCTGTTTTAACTGGGAGAGAGGAGGATGTAATTTCAGGTACTGACTTTTCTGAAGGAGAATGGAAAAGACCATTTTTGGATTACAGAAAGTCGTTAAACAGAGGTAGCGCAACCTGCTGGTGATAATCAAGTCGGTCAAAAGCTGAGTATGAATGTGACATTTGTTGAAGAAAGCAGCAGGAGTTTTAGAGATGTATGTATGGTAAAAGAATGGGGCGCAACAGGTGGACGAATCCAAGGATGGACAGACAGACATGGACCATTTTAGTTTTCCTCCCTACTTACAGCAGGGGACTAAAAACATTTCTGAGGCATGGCCACCACTGTCATTTTAATATAGTTTCCTGAGGTTCCTTATTAATAAATAAAGAAATTATGACTAACCCTATGTTTCCGGTGGTGAGTCGTTCATGGTCTGTTGCCATGGGAGTGTCAAACTCGTGCATGAGTTCCCATTCAGATTCTACACCAAATGTTGTGATAGGTCTAGCCTAAAAAAGTACAGGATTCATAGTACCAGGATGATACAGTTTAAGTTTTTTTATTTTATTTCAAAATTATTCTTATTCTTAAAGCTAAGATTCCTAATGAATGGAATGAAGCATGCCAAATGCAGATAAAATCAGTATTAATTATATAAATAAGGTGAAATTCCTTTTGTGCGGATCCAGCATGCAGAATGTGTATCCAGCAAAAAAAATTGCTACGTTGTGATTTTGACGGTTTTGCTTGATATTCAGGAGCAAAATATGCATGCTGCTGTGCTGGTACATATGAAACTTCTCTATGCGCATTCCAAATGCCATATTCCGCATCCTGCATTCTGTACTTAAGGAATCTTAGCTTTACACAGAAACTAAAAAATTATTTCACTTCAAAGAAATATTCATATATTTCATCTGTATCTGTTTGTTACCACAAATGAATGTTAACACTTTAGTAGACACTTAAATAAAGGTATAATGCACCTATTTCTATTTAGGATTAAGATTATTTGCAATGTATTATCTTGGAGCTAAACATACACATCATGACTCAGGCTGCCTTTCCATGAGCATGACATCCGAGTGTGGCACACTGCACAGATAATGGTGCCAACAGAAATTTTTTCATTAACGCGATTTTTCTGGGGTATGTTGTGATGTAGGTCTCTTGCTACAGCCATGTTTCCCAGCAAAAATACTGCCTTATGAAGGATTTGAGAAGCTGAGCATTAAACGCATGTCGCAGCAATCGCGTGGCATTTTTGCTGCACGGATGTCCCGCGAGAACCCCCCCTTCCATGGAAAGCCAACATGGGTAAAACACATGGGTGATTCTGCCGCCACCACAATGCCAACGCAAGGCCATTGCATCGCAGAAAATCATGTTCATGGAAAGGCAGCCAAACATATTTATGTCTATTCATGCCAATAAGATCTATTTATGTTTAAAACAATAAATGAAGTAACACATAATAAATGTATAGTTAATTCAATACTTAAGCAGTAATACCATCCTGACCTGTAGGAGGTAGATCTTCCCATCATGCACTGCCCATTCTATATCCCTAGGATTGCCAAAGGCCTTCTCCAGCTGAAAATACAGTGCAAGGTACTGGTACAGCTCTCACTCTGGGCACTTCTATATAACATACACCTTTATATTATGAATACTTCAGCTGGTGCAATGAAAAAGTTTTGACTAAGAGTTTTGTAATCTCTCTAATATGGACACCTCTCTATATTGGGGAAATTCACTGTCCCACCAGTGCCTGCAAATATGAGGTAACCCTTTTTTTCAGCATATTTCTTTATGCTATCAGCATTCCTACTGATATATAAAATATATCAATACAACATATAAAAATAAAGAGGAAACCAGTATTTTCTCATTATCATTTATTATACTAATTTATCACTTATATATTATATTAACATGTAGTGACTTCATACACAACAGTCAACCAGTATGAAGATAGATTTAAACAATCTGTATTCATTTTAAGGCACTTTTAACCCCATATTTTGCAAGCAAAACTTTTGTGACTTAAATCTACATCTGGATATAGCAGATACTGTAGGAAAATATATTTAACTAGAATATTGGTAGTCAACAAGTGACATGTATCTTCTTATATTGAGTGGTTAGGGGAAATAAGAGTGAGATGAGTTGCATATTAGCATGGATGTGTGCCTGTAAACATGATCATAGGTGGTGCCACCTGTCATTTGAATGAGAAAGCTATCCAAGATGTATACACGTGCAAAATTATAGGTGGATAAGTCAAACCACTGCAGAGATATGAGTGATTTTTACCACAGACAGATCAACAGATGGACACTGTGAAACCAGTAAAACTTTAAACCAGTCCTGAGATATGAGCATGGATGTCTGCAGCGTAAACGTGAATGTAGGTGGTGTCACCTGTCATAAAAAAAAGAAACCTATCCAAGAAGTATACACATGCGAAATTTCATGTGGATATGCCCAACCACTGCAGAGATATGATCATGAGCGATTTTAGCCAATAAGGGAGACAAACATATGGACACTGTGCAAAAATGGTTGTAGATGGCACAACCAGCTTTGTGTATGTCATAAAGCTATCCAAGAGCTACACTCATGCAAAATTTCAGCCCAAGTCCCAAGATATGTGGGTTTATGTGTGAAAACAGATGCACAGATGGACGCTCTGCAGAGAGAAAAGGTCAGAGGTCTACACAAAATTAGGGTGCAGCAATTCACAAGTGACCTGATTATAATTCTGAGTTCAGTAAAATTCTATCCAGTGGTTACAGAGGAGATCTGAAAAAATAGTATCCGCAAAACTCTTTTTTGGCGGATACATTAAGAAGTCCTGGTGGAAAGGAAGAATGTCCTAATGTTAAATAACTAATAAAATACATCTCACCTGTATTCCTATGTCAACCAGCTTTGTACAGATCTCATCATGGATACAGCACTTTGATGCCTCTTCTTTCTTCACCTCCATCTCCTCCGTCCCTCCACCAGCTGCAAGATAACAAGTCCTAAAAGATGCAAAATGTACTTGCTGATGTGAATAATTGTCAAGTTTAATATAGAGATGATAGCTATATTTATGGTCCAACAAATGTATTCTACATGTCTGGTCTAACATCCCTGCTTGATATTAATTGACCTACCCATGAACTCTATGTAACCTTAATAGCATATTCATTCAATGAATTATCATGATCAGAGCTGGTAGCAAGCAACCAATCAAGTTACCATTGGCAATGTAAACAGTCAATCACCCGACAAGCGCAAAATCTGGGCAACTCTCCCAAACAGATCACGTGTAGTCTATACCAGTAACTCAGAGAAAATCCATCAAAGCCCTATTAAGTTGTAGCAGCTACTCTAAAATGGTTATACCATAATATGTCCACTATAAGGAAGGGCATATAAAAAGCACCTGCACAATAAGCCTTGAATCTGTTGTGAAAGTAAACTATAAAAAAACCTATGTAATTGAGAGATAACAAATCTATTCACAGGTTTACAGATTTTTACCTTTTATATTGACTTGGGTCTTCTTGCTTCCCACAATCCTTTGCATGACCTTGACCTGGTTATTCCATGACCTTGAGATTGTTATTGTATCAGGTTCTGATATTCCAGACACAACACTCTGAATATAATAAAAGAAATTTGTTAGCACAAATATTCAACCATGTCACATATACAGTCAACAATAAGACACTGTGAGAATTATCTAATTTGTTTCAAGAATGTGATTAAATATAAAGTTATACAAGTACATAAATGATGTCCTTTTATTCAATTTAACTGGTAATACTTCATGAAATGTAAGATACAAAATCATGAATGACGACTTATGACACATCATCTTAATAACTATTATTACTATTATTATTATCAATCTAATATAATTTAATCCCAAAACCTAACACTCAATTCTTTTTAAAACAAAGACAAAAAAAGAAAAAGGACAACTATTCCCTAAATATAACTTAGTATTTTCTATCTATTTTTAAAACCCACTGATTAATATTCATTTATTCACCACAAAAACACACAAAAATGTGACGTAAATAATTATACAGCAGACAGAATTCAACAATACTTGTCAGAATATAAAATTATAAAGATGACAGAATTCTACAATACTTATAAGAACCAAAAAAGTTATCTATAAACATTACACATTTTATATTAACTAACCTCTCCAAGACCATAATTTGCATTGAGGGTCATGGATGCTGGGTTTCCTGTCAACGGGTCCCTTGTAAACAATACACCTGCAGGACAGAATGATAAGTTATAAATGTAAGTGGAAAAATAAATCAAAATCCTTGGCAAAATTCATAAAAGCAGATGTTATTTATATATCATTGAGTGTACTGAAAGCCAAAAGTAATAAATGCAACAACTGACCAGTTGTGAATGGACAACTATAGGCCACTTCCTTAGCTTATTTCTTATCAAAATTTATGACCTATTGTGACCAATTTTGTTATCTTGTAAATTTTGGTCCTGAGCTAAGTTTATTTTCCTGCAGCCAATTTACATCCTAAGTGATTTCCAGACACCAGGCCCAATATTGTTATTAATAACAGCTTGTATGGTATTGTCTTCATATTGGCCTGAGTATCAACTGATGTATCAAAATCAAGCTGGCAATAACCAACAACCCAGTTAACACAAGTGACCCAGGGGTCATAACGTTCAAATGACTAGGAAGACATTGATAAACAGACAGACAGACAGACAGAAGCCGGAGAAAGAGTGAACGCTATAGTTAAAAATGCATGTTATCAATAAAATCAATTATGTTCAGCTGCTTTATTTTAAGGTAGTAATCAATTAAAACACTTCAACAGGACACATTCACATCTTTATACATAAAAGGTTCACACGAAATGACACAGACGACGGATGCCGACCCCGACGGAAGACAGACCAAACACTATATGTCTCCCCCCCCCCAGGAGGGGAGAGATAATACCTGAGGCTTGTGATGTCACCATCTCCTGGACCACTACTCCCATACTGGACATGATAGGCTGACCATGCTGTCTGAAATATAAAACCAGTAGTTATTACTTACACAAGATTATTCTACAGTCACACATGTGCGAGTCCCTGGCTTTTTGTAGATTGCCCCACAGAAAGTTTGCAATGGCTGATGAAAATAAAGTGGCTCAATCTTCAATTCATTTACAGAGGGTTCATAAAAAAATCTGAAATGTTCCAATATATATCCCCCATTTTTGGCCACTGTGTCCCAGCACATCCTACTTTTTGGACATTATCCCAACTATTAAATATAAATATTAAAATTCCATAAACCCTTGATGAACTTAAAATTTGTTGAACATTGACCTACCTTCTGTACTCCACGGCCTGGAATGTGAAGTGTGAGGCCCAGCACTTCACTACAGAATCAAACATCTGTAATATTAACATAATATCCATCAATAAACTATTAAATATTGGAATCTTGAAAAACCTTTGTCTCAATAACCTGCAGAATACTTCTTATCTTCTATTAATAAGCAAATTGGGCCATGTTGATCTCCCCTTTTCAGATGAAAAAGAGTTCATTGAAAGATTTTTTTTTCATTAGAAAACAGCTCTCTCTGATCAAACTGGAGTAAATAATTTGTGAAAGAACAGATTAACTAAAACAAATTTTAGAAATAGCGTGAAGAAAACCAATGTCTTATTTTGTTAGTGCAGACAATTTATGTTTTTCTAGTAGGTAACAAATAATTTCAACATGAGACTGGTGACATCCAGGTTTTAGTATCTACTCAAAATGGCTGCCCCCATGAGCATTAAAAAAAAACATGGGAAACAAACCTGTCAAGGTTATGTAAGGGTGTGGGGATGTGACACAAAATACTCTGAGGACAACATCCAGGCAAGAATCTATCTGCAGAGAGGTTGGTGGCAAGGGGACAGGTATCAACAAAATTTAGAGCTGAATAACGCTTTCTATTTTCCATACCCTAATAATCTAATTAAAGTGAGATAAACCAGGAACTCTTCTTGAGTTCCCATATCTACTGAGATCACAGACTCTTGAAGGTTAACTACTATACCTAAACCTAGTATCATATACATGAAAATAAGAAAATATAAAAATATTACACTGAACACCCATGCCTCAGGTGAGAAATGAACTGTACCTGCTGGAACCCCTTTACCCCAAGATAAGTCTCCATCTGACCTGCTGCTGACATGTCCTCACTGTCTTCACCTGTCAATCAAACACACAAGAAATTGTTATTATTCACTAGACAATGGGGACCAGTTCCAGAAGAAGGGTATACTGCCATATTACCGCAAAGTGTGTCCCACTCCCCGTAAGGCATAAAATCCCAAGACCCATAAGGTAGCAATGTCTTGTGCTCAATACAGAACCAATTATATATGCATGTCTTTGTGATAATGGGCCAAATTGAAGGTCAGCAATGGCAAGGTGGTGAGTGGTGTGATCTTGTGCGACAGACCTGTGATGTGATGCTGCCCAGAATTCAATTGTGTGCCGGTGAAAGGGCCAAATTGGTGTACGTTTTGTAAGATAGGACATCTGACTGACGCTGATAGCAAAACTGGCCCACTGTCACGGCCCATTTTTGCTGGTTTTCTGGGACAAACACACAGGACCATTTTAGTAATATATAGATAGATTAATTTGTATGTGCAAAAGTACATGTATTTCTATGCTCATTTACCTTTAAAATCATATTGAAATTCAAGTCACATTAAATATAAATAAATAAGTATATTGCATTGAGTTCCTGTAATGATCCCCCAGTGTTAAAATTATTCAAACCTTTGTTTAAACACCAAGGTCTTAAGGTACTTCTTGAATGTGTCTTGCAACAATGAATATCAAAGGTCAGGTGAAAGTTCATTCCATAAAAGTTTGGCACCGATTACTTGTATGGACCTGCACCATCTTTGTTTGTGGACTGAGGTATCACAAGTTTCCATTTAACTGATGAAGAGAGTAATGTTCTACGACTCTACGGGGTTTATAAAGTGTGAAAATCTGTCTCAGGTAAAGTCTACATCTCACTTACCATGTTCTGTCTATGTTTCACCACAGTCTTGACGGTCGTTGGAGGACTTGGCAGGACGTGGTCTTTACCATAGGACACCGTACGGGGACATGAATGAACGTGAATGGTCGTGCGAGGTCCACCTTCTCTTTGAAATGTTCAAAAGGAACGGGACAGAACGTGGTCCCTAACACAGAAATGTGCACCCTGTGGCATCTGGATAGAACTGATTTGGCGTTTCAAACCCTGGGAGCTGGACCACGGTAAATCCTCTTGTCACCCCAGAACATGGCCCATTGCCATAGGAAAACGTGACTGAACCAGGTTACCATGTCGCTGCCTTGACACTGCCATAAGAGTAGCAGTGCCGTAGCAAGAACATGGACAGCACTGGGAAGAACATGGCTTACCCACGTCCTTCTACGGCAAGCCACGGCTATTACAGTAGCAGCTATTACAGTAGCTAATAACTATTACAGTAGCAGCTCTGGTGATGAACGTATATTACTGTGGGAAGAACATGCCAATGAATGTCATGAGAACACAGCCTTTAATTTATCATGTTCATTCCCGACACTGCCACTTTCTGGTTTGCCGTAGCTGAACCGTGAGACACTGTAGAAGGGCATGGCAAGTGAGACCAAGGCTTTATATGTGCAGTCAGTGCATGGATTGAGGGTCTAGTGTATGGTTACAATCACCATGGATGCAATTTTTTTTAGAAATAACAAAAAACAGAACCAGAGAGTGAAGTTGATCATGGAGATTTGAATCTTATCAGAATTTTCTGAGCAAAGGCACATGCATATGAATGCACATTTTTAAATTACATGGTCAGATTTACCAGGGGTTGACTGTATTTACTGGTAAGTGACTGAATACATATACATGCTTGGTACAATGTGTTGCATACTACTAGCTGATTCAAAATAAAATGTGGCCCTGCATGACACTGGGTCACAGCGCTCAGCTGATTGTGATTGGACTATAAATGTTTCTCCACTGTGATACTATATCGAGTCGATAAAGCTTATGAATATCATGGATATGTTGGGCTATTATAAAGGAATGTAATGTAATATGTGAGTAAATGATAATTGAAATTACCTGACTGAAGGATTAATGGAGTAAAATATAGTGGTTTATTTTTTATTTATTTAGGAGGGGTTGAAAATTGTGATATATTTGAGCAAATATGAATGCAATGACAGCAGTAATAAGCAGTAGTAGAATGATGAGAAGGCTATTTGTTGAAGGATCTAAAGTGTATGGAAGTCTGCAAGATTTCAATTTGACAGATATGATGTTATGATTAGCTATGCTGATGAAGGGATTTATGAATTTGTGACTGTATGACACAATATCTCTTTAGTCTTAACAAGGTACATTGTGATGTCCACTATGTCTACATATTACAGAATATTGACATAATTTCTGGCATGTACATAGGTACCTATGGACGAATAGTTATACAAAATATTAAAGTATGAATATATCTGATTCATCTTGTTCTTGTTTACTGAGGCTGACTTTGGGATGGGGTTCAGAGAAGGAAAAAGTGAGGGCAGCACGAAGGTGGATGTAGAAATATTCTATTTTAATGTTTTTCATTTATATAAGAATATGAGAAGCTAAGAGGAAAGGGGCCCTCCTACTTGGTTATAGTAAAGTTTTAAATATATGATTGCAAACTAATACTCTGACAAGACTGTCATGAAGAAAAACAGTAAAAGTTTTGAGATACTGTGATGCATATGAAAATTTACAGATGGACAGGCAAGTGGACAGAATGGACTAATACCTTTATTTCACTTTCAAGGTAATAATGCATTTAAGTTTATATATAAGCCTATTTTCTTAGCATATCCACTTTTTCCATGAAGAAGTTTTTATCTGAATCATTTTTTTTATTTACAGGTTTTATAAATTTTTAATAAAAAAAAACCTGAAAATATAAGTTAAAATATTAGAATTGTTGCAATCACTATATATACAGAGTAAAAAAACTGAAAATATAAGTAAAAATATTAGAATTGTTGCAAAAATTGCAATCATTATATATCCAGAGTGTAGCTCATATTTGGTCTTATTATGCATACACATATATTTTATTATTTTTAAATCACAAATGTTTAAACAGAATTTAAAAGAAAATAATGCCACAATATGGCATCTACAAGATTATTCCTTGAATCACTATTAAAAAGTTTTGCACATTCGAGTTTTCAGTATATGCTTTATTTTATTCACCGAAATAAAATAAAAGGTTCAGTAAATTTGATGAAATAAAACATCTTTTCAAATAAAGTTTACACACTGTTGGTTGAATGAGGGACAAACAACATCATTGTGCTAATTACCATCCCAGGTTTAATTTATTACTGGAATTAATAGTCAATTTCACACCTGGTGAAGTTTTTTCTCTTCTGAAGTAAGGAATTACTTATCTGATGTAACACTTTCATAGCAATACACCACTTTGTGGACACAACTAAATGTGCACTTTAATCATTGTAACCCTGGTGGTACAATACAAAATCTAAAATGTAGCATAGCCTAGAATAAGAATAAAATCAAATAAAGAAAATAATAACATTCATCTAGTTTATGCACCATCTGGGGGAGGGGGGGGGGGGGGGAGTGCAGGGCAGAGGGGAAGCTTGCTGGTAGTGGCCAAGCTGAGCCAAGACAAGCTGCCTGGGGTGGGTTACATAATGCGAGTGAAGGCAGTACTACCAGGTGGGCTAGATGTAAACAACACTTGACATGGTGTATGAAAACTTGAATAAAAGCTACTCTTTTCAATCAATTCCTTTGAAATTTCAGATTTTAAAAGATTAAATCCTTATGTATATATGCTGTGAAAATTAAATCAACAGTGGTTACAGGGAAAAAATGTGCCATTGCCAAAGTTGGACAAAATTTAAGGTATTGATTTATGCTAATAACTTGAAAAATTTGCAAAATTCAGAACTAATTTTGGGTAAACAATTGAATCAACAGTAATTACAGGGAAAAAACGTGCCATTGCCAAAGTTGGACAAAATTTAAGGTATTGATTTATGCTAATAACTTGAAAAATGTGCAAAATTCAGAAATAATTTTGGGTAAACAATTGAATCTTGATTAAATAAAGTTATATTCCTGAAAAAAAGTCTCTAGCTTCAGCAATTCTAATGTTAGGTGAATTAATATATTTCCTGATTTTTTTTTAAATTGCATTATATTTTGGCCCATATCTTCAAAATAATACCCAACACTGACCTAATTTTTTGTATGTTCATAGAAAATGTATGAAAGAAGGTGAATACTAAATATGATCAAAAACAGATCAGTTTTTTTTATATTAGGCAGCCCTGAAGTGTAACAATGGCTTTTTTGTGGAAAACTGAGGTTTTTGCTTAATATCTCGAAGGAACGAAGTCCTAATGACCCAATTTTCGGTATGGTAGAAGATTTTGGGGACATCTAATGGTATGCAAAATTTTGGAATTGTAGGTCCAACGGTTTCAAAACGTGCCCTGTTAACGGCCGGACGGCTGGACGACGGACAAAGGACCACAACTATAGCTCAGATGACTTATAGTAAGCTGAGCAAAAAATCATATGATCATTAAAATAACTTAAAAATAATTTTGCATAAATTATAAATTAATCTTTCCTCTGAGTGAAGAATATGTCCTCAATTTTTAATATGGCAATGAATTAATATTTATTCCTGGCAATGGCCAAAAAAATAATATTAGAACTGATATCTGGTGGCATCACAACTCCTGTGGCCACTTCCTTGAAAATAAACATTTTTTTGTCATAAATTGTTGGTAATGATGCCATGTATGTCCTAAGAGGGAGGGAGGGGTTAGCATTGTTCATATTTTACCATAAATCCTGAGAAATTGGAAATTATTTCAGAAGAGGCCATCTATCAGAAACTGTGCCAATCAACTCGGCCCATGTCAACCCTCAGACCTTTGAAAACCTGTCCCTTCCAAACCTGGCAATGGAAAACCCAGCCCCATACAAAGTCACAAAGACCTGTCCTAAAGTAAGACCTAGTGATATGCTGGTAGTCCTAATTAACAAACAAATTTTAATAAACAGTCAAGGTTATCAGATCAATCAACTTTTGAACTCATTGCAGGCCTGGGAATGCAAGAATACCTTACCTGCTGCTGATGACCTGACGGCGAACCTCTTCTGGTCATGTTCCCCTTTGTACAGCCTAACCAGCTCCCCAGCGATGGACTGCTGTATGCAAGATGCTACTGGAGTCTCCAGGAACTGAGCTACCGTCCTCTCACACTCGTCTTGAATGCTTCCCTTCTTCCTCTGACTGCATAATATTAGTATTTAGTATTTACGTAATAATTTATATATATGAATGAACTAATGGTATGATTCTCTATTATTCATAAGGTTCTTAATTGAAAAATCTCCTAAATTATGAATCTGATGTGATCAGTGTGATGAAAAGTAGTTTTAAATCAACAAATGGAAGTAACTGCTTAAAGATTACACAGAACCATTATAAAAATGTCAAGACCTGGCATACCAATGGCTGTCTACCCTTTAGCCACCAATGAATTTATGATATGTTTCCTGTGAAATAATTTTTTTAAACATATCTTATAAATTCTGTGTTGTGACTTCTCTGTTGTACTTATAAAACCTCATAAATACACTTGCAATGCAAAATATTGAGAAATGCGTACATTCTGCAGGCATCAACATCTATTTTGTTAAATTGGATAAAGCTGGTTAAATAATCATACCACATTTAAGAATAATATGTATGTAGTAATTGCTGAGAATTCAAATGCATTGGTGAATAAATTTCACTACCAACCTAAATAGAAAATTCTAACTCTAGCCCAATGATACAACTCATATGACTATAGTCCATTCCACCATTCCTGTCCACCTGTTTTTACATGATTGTATTATTGCAGGTCAAATACATCCATAACTTTAGGGCAGAAAGAGGAAAATGTGTATTTAACTATTTTGGAAATAATAGCCTACATTATTTCATTTTCCTGTAAATAATTTTAACCATTTTATGAGAAACTAGTCTATTCTGTAGTGACATCTTGCAACCAGACTATGAAATGTACATGACAGAGAACAGTGATGACGTCATAATAAACATTACACACAAAAGAGGCACCACATTCATAGGACCAATAATCAAGAGCTGCCGACCCCTGTTTATAGTGAGATCTGTTTTCTCTTCATGCACGCGCTTCACTGTTATGTCATATTATCTCATATCCATATCCAAGGATGATAAACAATGGTCACTTGTTAGGGATGCCATGAACTACGGATGTATATGAGACATGTCAACCGGGCAGTACAGTGAATAATATTGATATCATGAGCAGGAGGACACTGGAAGTCACGCATTTTCCTCCTTCTGCAAATGATGCAAATTTTGCTTGGCAAGTTTGTCTTATGTGGAAATAATCGTGAAAATCAGATGGGCAGGGGTACTGGAATGGACTAGAATAAGAACACCTACCAGGCAACTGCTTCTAACTGCTCAACTTGGTCTTGCAAATGTTTATTCAACTAAAATATAACAAACAGATCACATTGTAATCATGTACACTTAGTCTCACTGAAGATACATATGATGCATTCAAAGAACAGTGATACAGCTCAATATTTATCCTTCCTGTTAATAAATTTATCTAGCAGCAAACCATTGTGGATGAAATCTGTTGGGGAGAGAGGAAGAGAAAAAATTAAAGTAATCAGCACTTTAGATGACTCACATGACAAAAATATTTAAAAATTTTGATAATGTCTCAAAAATTCTAAGATAAATAGGCATTGTGTATATGAGAGAACTAGGGTCCCATGGGTCTTGACACTCAGCTATATTTGTCTATACAGATATTTTATCAGCCTTTTTTTCAAAATGTGGCTCCTGCAACCTTGACGCTTGACCTTGTGACCAAACAATCAAAAGGGTTCTTCCCCTACTGGTAGGTGAGCCAAATGTGAAAGATGGAAAGTTTGGGATAAAAAAGTTGGATGCAAATGCATCCAGAGGCTTGTTAAAGAAGAGTCCCATGACCCTGACCTTTGACCTTGTGAACTCAACATCTACAGGTTCCTTCCCCTATAATCAGGAAAGACGTTTCTGAAAGCTGGAAAGTGTAGCATTAAATGTTTGGCCAGTTCTTCAAAACACAGAGGGTTCACAAATATCCTACATTTCCACTGAATTTCAATGTCAAGCCCACCAATTTCAGAACTTCTCCAAGAATTTGGCTCAAACAATAGGTGTACCAAATTTGATGAAAAAAAATAGTACTTTAAAAGTGTTGAGGTTCATAATTTTCCTTAATTGTGGCCATTTTGACATTGAAGATCAAGGTCAAGGTCACCAGTTTTCAAATTTGAGAACTTACTCTATTTGAACTTACACCATTCTGATTTTCATAACAATCCATCGACACATTCTTAAGAAATGTTATGTTTTATCTGATTTTCACCAAATATATAATTATTCAAGATAAACACTACCAGTACTCTTATTTTAAAAGTCATGACCCAATTTGAATATGCTTCATCCTAAGGCTCATATCATTGCATGTACACAATATAAAGAAAATCTGCTAATTCTTTTTTTTTAGTTTTTAACCCACACTATTCTAAAGAAGCAGTGGTGAAGGTATTCAACGGCACAAAACCTCAGAAAGGTCATAGGTGGAGCCACTAGTCTTCTGTACATGAAAAAGTTATCAAAGATCTCCTGCAACCTGATTTCATGCAAGAACAACTGATCAAGCCTAACTTGAGATATCTGGTCATTTGTATGTATTTTAACTAGTTCTGGGGTGCTCAAACATGCCCTATAACAAACAAAATATAGGTCACCATAATCTTATTTCAGGTTTCCAAAAAGATCTTTTCTGACTCTCTGGTAATGCAGTTTCATGATCCAAGCCCTTATGCCTATGATTTGTGCCTTGCTATCAGAAGGCCAGACAGCTGACAGACGAAATACCATCCCTATACAGTGGAACCTCTCCTGGGGGCCATCTCCATAATTTGGGCACCTCTATATACTAGGCATCTTTTGGCAGACCCGTTATTTTCTCCTTATTAATAGTTATATTGCTTTCTTGACCCCCATATAATGGACATCTCAATAATGTGGGCAGTTTAGCCCAGTCCTGAGGATGCCCACATTATAGATGTTTTACTGTACAGCAGTTAACTTTCAGTTAGCTGAGCTAAAAAGGGAGCCATGTTACCTGTAGCTGTTTGTGGAAGGCAGTGATGGTGAGACAGAACCCCTGAGGCACAATGAAATCCTGAAACACAAGAATGGTCATGACATGTTAGGACCATATTATGTGAGCCATTTTTTTGTGATTAAAGGCTACCAAATGAAGGTACAATGAAACAATTCCTTTATTTAAAATTATAAATCACATTAACTATAACCACCATTAAAATTCAGGATAAATTGTATATTGTGACAAGTCAGTTCTGGCATATTTTTCTCTGCTTAATCTTTAAAAAAAATAATTCAAATTATACTGGTTTCAAACTGCTATCTCTTTTCATTTTTCTATATCTTATATATCTTATATATATATTTTCATTTGCACAACATATTAAAAATAAATAAACTGCTGTTTTAATTTTTTTTGTTTTTTTTTGTTACAATCTCTTGAGCTGAGCCTGTGAAACAATATCAATGGCAGCAAACATGGACCTACACCAAAATTTAAAGATTATTCCAGGTGTATATTAAAGAAGGTTTTCCAGGACAATTAATATCCATGAGTATTCTAGGTTTCCAGGTTGAGTACAAACCCTGCTTTTACAATAAAGAAGACATGAGGGTGACTACCTTGTTGTTCATCTGTGTTAGTAAAGCCAGCTGGCAGCCTTTTCCTCCAACAAGTTTAGAGCTGGTACACGATGGCTGGGTGAATGGTACCGTTAGTAAATCTAGACTTGTCTGAGACAAGTCCTCAACTTCAAACAGGGGGGTCACGGATTCCTGTTCTGGCACAGGGCTTTTTCCTGAATATCTGAAAAACACAAAAAATCAGCACTCAATCTGTGTTTTATTTTACAATGTCAAACAATCTATGTTATAATTGCACTAATACTAAATGAAAAAACATTTCGCTGAATAACATTTGAAACTTTTAAAAGAATGAATATGAGCAAGGCAGTGATGTCAGACTGTCGTCTGGACTTTTTTCCACTTTAAGGACTCCGACTTGGACTCAAGGTCCTGCACATGGACTTGTACTCAGACTAAGAGATAAGGACTTAAGAATTCAGCCCTGTCCATCTTGAGTCCAGTTGAAAAATTAACTCTGTCACATTCATATAAAGATTGTTAACTATACTTATTGAATATCATAAAAGAAATAAGTCAATACATAGCAAGTTTTAACTCTGCAAAAGGGGCTTAACATAATTAAACATTCAAGAAAAGGGCACTTGAAAACTAACATAAAATTTGCATGATTATCTCAAATATTCTTTTAACATGTCATTGAATAAAATGATCTGCATCAGACTGGGACTGAACTTGAGTCCCAAATGACTCTGACTTTGACTCTAGTGGTCTGGACTCAGACTTGCACTCAGACTCAGAAAGTGTAGACTAGACTACATCACTGGAGCAAGGTCTGTTAGATTAGAAACTAAGCACAATTAAGAATCTTATACCTAGGGTCGAGTGTCAATAATGGAAATTTGCCATGGGCAATTCTTAAATTCCTTGGTCTGATGACTCCTAACAACTTAAAATTCTGAAATCTTACACTTAAATTGGCAAATAAATAAACATACATGATTAAGTATATCTGAATGTAGAGTTGGAAGTGAATCAATTGTTAAATTTAAAACTCTAGACCTTCAAACTTTCAATAAATTTCCTTAACTATTCTATTTCAAACTTGTTTAAAGATTCTTGTATATAAACTGTCTGAGAGGTAGACAAAGGATGGGGCTGATTATATGACTCATTAATAAGTAATTAAGGACTTATGATCTAATATACTGGTAATCCATGTTATAACTGACGGTGGCGGCATTCGACCATTATCACACAACTCCTCTGAGGCCACATATTGGAATGTCGATTTTTGGTCTTGAAGTATTGGGAACCAGTGATCATTTATGCAGTCGAGTCTAGAACATATAAGTCTGAGTAAGTCTGAGTCCTGCCAACTAAAGTCTGAGTCCAAGCAAGAGTCCAATACACATATCCTTTTTAATGAAAATTTTAATAAATGGATATTTTAGATTATCATGTGTATCATTAAGTTAATTTATATATGCTTTTTACTTGAATACTAAAATACCATTAGCTCCCGATCATGAACTTAAGTACGGTAAATATAGTCTAATTTAGTATGCTCAATATTCTGCTGGTAGTTGGTGCATGTATATAAGAGCTTATTGAGCTTTGACAGGTTTTTTTTTTCTACTGGACTCTAGATGGACTCTGTATAATTTCAAGAGTCCTTACCTCCAAGGCTTAGTCAGAGTCCAGAATCTCTGAATCCAATTCCAAGTCTGGAGCCCTAACATAATGGATACGGGTCCTATATCACTGTTGGGAACAATGCCAAGTGTGTCCTAACGGTGTCATTTTCCATATTTCCCCATAAATCCAGAGGAATTTGACGTGATTTCATGAAAGTTCATCAGTGTCATCTATCAGAAACTACCCCAGAGAACTCAGCCCATGTCAACTTGGTCCATGAAAAAACCTTTCCAGCATGAACCCAGACACAGTCTGGTAATTATACTTTATACCAGAGACGAAATAGCAGTACCAAACATTCCATACCTGTAGCAGAACTCTGCAATGCCGTAACCTTTGACCCCATTCACAGTATATGTACACATCTTCTCAAATATCATACTTCCCCAGCCTTTGCCGTGGTAATAGTTTGCTGTTCTATTGGCCGAGACAGACACTGCATAGCTCTTCCCACCTGCCAAGGAAACCAATATTTGTAAATATGCTTCAGTATATTTCCTCCGCCAAATAGCCAGGGTTTTGGTTTTGCAGGCCTTGTTTTTTGTCTGTTTGTGTGTCTGTTAGCAATATTACTCAAAATGTTATAAAAAGATTTCATGAAATTTGCGGGATAGCTCTGCAATGATAAAAGGAACAATTGATTAAAATGTGCTGATGATAGGGATCACCATCTGGATCTGGGAATTTTTTTAAGGAAAAATGCTGCATTTCTCACAATGCCATATGGTGTAATAAGCTGCCTTTGGTGGAGGTCTGCACTCTCTGAGTGCATTTCTAGTTGCACTTATTAACCTCTTGATGTTTAAGAGCATTGTTTATCTAACGTCATGAGGAAATACCTGATGCACAAACAGTATAGATGACCTGAAACAACTGGTCCATCTGATGAACTATCAAGGGTATTCCATCTTTTCTTAGCAATGCCCATCCTTTCTTAATATGAGCAACTTAAATGAAGATACAAATGCTGGTTTCTCTTCAATACATTTTCCAATTTTTATGATAACCTGTCCTGCCATTAAAATGATAATTTGAACTTACATTTGTGCATGTATATCAACACAATTAAGAGGCTTTCAAAGATGCCAACATCTGATGGAAAAACAGGTTACTATTAGGTAATTTTAGGTATAATTGAGATAACCCATCAGTCTTTTGTTACCATTTTAGCATTGGTACAACATGTACTTTTCAAGTGCCATTTACAGTCTGTTTCATCCAGATAATTTGGAAAAGACCAAAAAGTTGTGAAACTTCACAGGAGATTTATTGTAAATTATTAATTGCCATATTAGGTTACCAGTAACTTTTAAGAATTATCTCTAAAAACAGGCACAAGATGGTGAAATGAAGTATAATTTAAATGTATTATCATATACTTGAATATATACATGTACAAACATATGAACTAACCTGCTGTGAAGTTAAAACTGTACTCATCCGGAGGGTTACGATTTTCTCCTAACATTGGCATATTCATGTCACTTCCTGTGACATCACACATTACAGCATTAGGCTTCACCAGGTACCCTGTTTTCAAACTGTAAACAAAGTTTTGACAAAAACTTAACAGATCTGGTCTTTTTTCAAGAATAGTCATTCTGCTCATGGGCCATGACTTTTTTGCTGATATTTTCATAATATAATCAGTAGAGAGCATATTTATTTACCATTAAGTCTACATGCTTATGAGTAGTTTGTTATTAATCAGATCATGCTGGAATAATAAAATCCTGGACAACCACCATGGTTACACACATGGTGTATAATTAGTGTCCATGCTGTCCATGCCTAGCATAAACAGCTTTATATAAATGCAGTATAAGACAGTGTCATGCTTCAGAAAAGAAGTGGGAAGGAATAACATTAAAACATTTATTAACAGCAACCGAAAACAGCAGCAAAGAAAGCAACTACAACACACAGTCATCCTACTGTCATAACCTCTTATGGTTGTCATCAAAAACATTGTTAGAGTTAAGTTTTTAAAGTGTATAACTAGGGATGTAACAATGAATTGAAGAACCAATGCACTGAATTCAGGCCCCTGATTAAGTTGTAATCAATTATTAACCTGTGAATCAAGCCATTTTGATTATTTTTTGCATGCATGTACCATCCCAAAGTCCTCTGTGAGCTCTCAAATTTGAAGGAGCAGTTTGGGATGTTTAAGCTCTTTATCGCATATGTGCCCTAAATCTTCTTTAAATAACAGCTGGTGGACCACTCCGCTCACACAGACACATTTATGGCAGTGACAAACAGAGGGAGAATTACATTTTTATATTTTTCTCTGAAATTTATGGACATCCATTTTGGTAAAGTTACTTTTATTATTTTAAAGTCTGCAATTTTTATTACTTAATTCAGAATTGAATCCAGAATCAAATCCTTGGTAAAGAATCAAGAATTGAATCAATTCTAAGGGCTCTCACAATTCATAGGCCTATTTGTAACTATACATAAAACTTACTGATGAGCAAACAGCTGTAGATGGATTTTATTTTGTATGAACCTGTGTGCAGTAGACCTTAACAGAATTATCATATAATTGGTAGGCCTGTGGTGTATATGATCCATTCAAATATTAAAAGAACTTCAAACAGATTATACTGAGTTTCAGCAATTGTGGCTGATATTTAATAGTGATGACATATATTAAGGTTTACTCACAATGATAAATTTCCAGGCATACTGACAGTTGATACATGGAACACTGTGCCATCCTGCAATATATAACACTGTCAAGCTTACTCAAATACAAGTCCAGTTTCTAGAGAGAACATTTTGAAGAGAAAACTAAAAAGATGATTAGGCTGAGAGTTAAGGATTATGGGCAAAGTATAAAACAAAGTTCTTAAAGACTATTCCTCACTGTGTTATAGAAGACATTACATGATTAAAGGGGCCCAATCATCTATCTGACCTTTATAAACTTAAGGTACCAGTAATCCCTTGGCCAGAAAATGTAGATATCACCACACAGGCTGCTTGTTTTGTTTATACCAATGTGTTCATAATATGTGGGGGCCCGCCAAAATAATCAAAATAATTCAATATGGGCATCTGGTGGCAACTCAGATAAGGCAGAGCTTCGCTAATGGCATTTTGCATTAAGTGACCTTTCTACAGAGACATATATGCAGTCTACCACCTCAAGTTATATGTTTTTCCTGTTTGTCAACATTGCTGAGTTTACAAACACCTTATTGATAAACAAGTTCATACATCCTTCATGGAGGTGTTATAAGAACTTTTCATAACTTGCATTACCCTTAGATCATTAATATATTACACAGAGGAAACCAGAAATCACATAAATTCTTTTTCAAAAGGCAGATGAATGGGCACCTTTAACCTTTGTGGCAAAAAAAGCATGTAGATTCTCTTTGACACTATTAAAGACATTAAAGGGCAGTATGAGTCATCAATCTTAAGTTAATAAAAAGAAAGGTTTACTTCCTATCTCTACAAAATGTAATTTTGACTAGGACATAGAAGCATAAATAAATATAAAATAATATACATCAGTGATAACCCCTTAAAAATTGGAAATGATTGGAGAAGTGTTTCATGAAATAAAAGGTAAAAGATTTTGCCCCCTACATGAAAACATGTGAAAAAAGAATTTTAAGCAAACATCAAAATATATTCTATTCAATACAGTATTCACTGAATTCCCTTGGCTTAAAGGAATCCTTGCATATGGTTTGAAGGCTATAGTGTTCTTTTTTACGGACTTATCTGAAGGAAAGTGAAAAAGACTGTTTTGGACAAAAGAAAGTGGCTATTAGAGGTGGCACCAAATGCAGGTTATATATGAGTGTGAGTGTAGAATTTGGTGAAGAAAGCAGCAGGGATTTTAGAGATATTTGGTACAAGAATGGGCTTGGATTAACAGCAAGCTTGGGTCAAGTACAGCTTGTCTGTACTTCAAAAAGTACAAGTATTTAAGCTTTTGACAAGTACAAGCCTAAGTACAGAAATTTTTAGGTGTACTTGAGTACAAGTACAGGAGTCTGTACTCAAGTACAAGTACATTTATTATTTTATTGATTCAGATTCAGAAAAACGCACAAAATGTTCTCAATGTTCTTTTATTATGCATACTAAACATTGTTTATATCTGGATTATACACTGGTAATGGATTAGGATATAGGATAGATGGACAGACATTGACCATTTTAGTAGTCCTCCCTTCTTATGGCAGAGGACTCAAAAGTATGTTTAGAATAGCATTAATTTGTACAAGTCTGCCTTCTATCGGGAGCCTGAGCTTGTCTTATTATTCACAATGTTCATTCATGTTACACTTTTCATATTTGAAGAAAAAGTAAATATAGTTATATAAAACATACCTCTAAGAATCCCAAATGAACTACATATCTATGGAAAGACCTCCAATCACGAATTCCTAAAATTAAGAAAAGAAAGTACCGTAATACAAAAATAGCCTCCCAAATGCCAATTTATATTTAAGTCATAAGTGTATAATAATCAACTAAAAAGCTTTTTTCCCAGAAGCCATATGGATGGAAAAATGCTTTATCATAAAAAAATCAAATATATGTAAACATCGCATCCAGTAGGATAGAATTATTTTAAAAGACAGTCAGTTGGAACATAAAAATCAAGTGACCCATGGGTCATGACACTCAGCCGACTGACAGGTTGACAATATGTCCTTGCACAGGCAACTTATTAAGATAATGTAGGTGGCATCATCGTTCATGTATATTAGTTTAAGTTCACCAAGAGCCATAAGCACACCAAATTTGATGACAATCCATTCAGCAGTTCCTGAGGAATCTGGCAATTTGTGTGTATTTTGCATTATTTCTGGAAATTATGCCCCATAACTCAAAGAATATAGATCACAGTGACCTAATTTCAGGTTTCTGAGGAGAACTTTTGAGGAACTCTCAGGATGTCAAGTAAGAAGATTCTAGGACCAACAGTTACAATTTGTGCCCTGTTAACAGATGACTGCATCTTTACAGGTCTCAAAAATAGAGAACAAAATGCGTCAAATTTGAAAAAATCCAGGTGGTGCCACTAGTCTTCAGGAAATGATGAAACACTCCATGATCAATATGCATGCAAATGGTGATCAATGCATTAGTTGTTCATATACTTGAGCTTTTGTAACAAATTATTAATTATTAAGGGGGGGGGGGTATTTACAAGCCCCATAGCTCAAAGAATATGGTTAACAGATACCTAATTACAGGTTTCCAAGGAGATTTTTCATGGACCTCCCTGCATGTCAAGTTAGAAGATTCCAGGTACTGCGGTTATGATTTGTGCCTGGTTAATGGACAGATGGACGGACTGCACGACAGATCGACAGACGGACAACAGAAAAAGAATGACCACTACAGCCCAGATGACCTTCAGTCAGCCGAGCTGTAAAGTAAGTAAACTTCCCTTTGTTGAATGTTATTCATAAATTGTTTATATATTGTTTTGTTTAAGGAGGAGAACTAACAAGAAAATTGCCTTACCAAATGAATGATCTCTACAACTACGTAGCTGTAACTTTTTCTCTTCTTGACCTTCGACCTGCAGTACTCCTAACATTTCACCCCACTGTTCATAGTGTGTCTGATGTTTCCTTTAAACAATACATTAAATATGTAAAAATTAATGCCTTCTGTGTTTGCAAGGTCTTGATGAGGCATATATATGGAGAAAACTAGATGGATTAATCTGTCATATTATCCAAGCTTAAAGCAGTTTCACTGGTAATTAAATAATAATAATAATAATAATAATAAAAATAATAATTTTATACTAAAAACTTATAATGATAAAAATAAAATGATAATATTTCATTCTGTAAAGTGTAACATCCACAATGATGTGCTGTAAAACGCTATTACAAGCAAGCAACTGCACGGAAAATAAATGACTATAAAAAAATATATATTTATTAAAATAAACATGCAAAACTTAAATTTAAATGTTACTTAGGCTAGATGAAAAAAATTGCATATTATACAAATTTAAAATAAGATGTGACAGAATACCCATACATTTAGATTAAATTACAGTATAGAAATATCAGCAGAATCTGCAAAAATCACAGGCCATCAAAATATTGCACAAATAAGTATGTCTTGAGCTTTTCTTTAAAAGTGGCTAGGTCCTCAGCTTGTCTTAGTCCCAAAGGAAATGAATTCCATAAACCAAGACCTTGCCATATAAAATGCTCTTTGAGCAACCATGGAAGACTGTACATGGTATAAAACACCTGCACATGATTTAAATTTATATTTAAAGTTTAAAACTTCATCGGGTGTTTAATTGTATCTGCAATAGACAAGATACTATCTGAAAGTAATCTTTCAGTCTATAAAGTATAGAAAATCAGACCTAAATTTTAAGTGGATGTGTCTTTAAACAACATCATTAATATGTCTGTTTCTTTTTTTTCTAATATTTCACAGCTTTCCTATGTGGCATAGACTTTTAATATTCAAATTACAATCCAGTGAAAAAAATATAAAATAAATGTTTTAAAAATATATGAATTTGTGTCAAAACAGTATCTTAAGAGTGAAAATTCATCATCTTAAAAAAGAAATAGTCTTTGGGCATAAGACACAAGTATGAATACAATTTTCTTACGTATGAAAATAAAAACACATAATTATCAAAAAGTACTTATAGGTATAATTTATTTGTTCATAATTTTTTACCATTATATGAAATTATATTACAGAATTTTGGAGTGTGTTTGAAACCATCATGCATGTTAAGAATGAACCTCTCCGTCAGCCACTCTACCTTTTAAGATTATCGAAGAACTCCCTGCTCCACGGTTCTCTGGCCAAAGCATCAGCGAGCAATGCTGGACACATGTCTGTATCGAAGTTAAATACATCAGTATACGCTTCCCATCTGTAAAGAAACAGAATCTTTTAATGGTATACATGTTACTTGTAAGTGTAAGATAAGATCAGATAAGATAAATTTATTCAGCCCATAAAAATACAGGAATTCATTTTGCTGTTGATGCAATACATGCAGACTAAATATACACAAAATCCTAAATTAATTAAATCCAATATACTAAGACTAGAGACTAATGACTAGAACATACATCAATGACTAGACAATGGATATGCATACACAAGTTACTTCACTGGTGGCGCACTGACAGTCATGAGATCAGTATTGCAGAACAATATAGAAGCAATATATAGCACAAAGGATGCGGCATGCTTGTGTTTTGCATGTTTGGTTTCTTGGTCTCTCACCAGATGGCAGCAGCTTATACTGCACATTCAATGGATGACTGACATCAATTAAAACTTATGACTCTATGAGCTATTTTCATAACTCTGGCTAACAGTCTATGATCACAGGAAGAGGCCATGTTGTACCAAACAATAAAAGTAAACAAAGCCACACTTTTAATTACTAAGGTATAAAACAACTTCATGATTATATTTTCAACATGGAACTCTTTCAGCTTCCTTAGATAATACATCCATTTACAAGATTTTATCATCTGTGCTATGATGGTTTCTGACAACTTTAGGACATCTCTTATAATAGTGCCCAAATATTTGTAACTGTTTACAACTGTCACACCTTTATTTTCAATGCAAACCAGGTACATTGCATCTCTTTCTAAATCAAACACAACTTCTTTCATTTTATCAACATTTAGCAAATGCTTATCACCCTTGCACCATTCAGTCAAATGCAAAATTTCATCATCATTAGTAATGAGACCCATGCAAGAGCACAGTGTCATCAGCATATTTCAAAATTTCAGGGCTGTCACTGTTTGAGTCACAACTGTTGGTGTAAATTTTAAACAAAGCTTTGGACAGAACACAGCCTTGAGGGGCGCCTGTATTTAGTGTCAATATATCCGAGTATACTGTTCTGTCCTTACTGGTCACACACATCTATTGCTTTCTCTCTGAAAGAAAGTGTTGGTATACAGATCAAAACCTGGATGTCACACGCTGCATGTTGAGTTAAGTGTATACTGCTGGTATGGTGGCAGTTTTTTATCACTTTTTCACTAGCTACTGTGTTCAAAACTATAATGTTGATTTTACAAAAGTGGCTATGGTGACCTTTTTATTCTGGGGAGAAAGATCTTAAATAGAGGTGCACCTTGCTGAAGTTGAATGATTTGATACTGTCATTAAAAAATCTGACATTTTTTCAGGGACTCTGAGCTTTAAAGATAAACTAGATATTTCTTGGCACCGCAGGTGCCATAGTATCCCCAGACAATTAATCCCCCCCCCCTTTAAGAATAGGCCCCCCATCTTCAGCAACAATTAATATCAGACCACACTCATAGAAAAGGTCATTCTCATAGAAAAGGTCATGATCCATATTTCAATATACATCATCCCCTAACCCATGTCTATGTATATGCAAGAAATCTGTCCATTAGTTTTTGACTTATAATGCTCACAATACTGTTAAGTGGCAATGATGGGGTATTAAACGGCACGAAAACAAGTAAAAGAATAACAGGTGGAACCACCTGTTTCCCGTACATGACAACACTATCCAAGATCTTTGTTCAAGTTGATTTTTGGACCAATCAATGCATCCCTTGTTGAGAAATTAATGATTTTGTGTGATTTTCACCATATATGGCAATATTCAAGGTCAAGGCCACTCATTGGAAAGGTCATGACCCCTATTCAAATAAACATTATCCTATAACCCATATCCATGTATATGCATAATATGAAAGAAATTTGTCCATTAGTTTTTGACTTATAATGCTCACAGTACTGATAAATGGCAATGATGGGGTATTAAACGGCACAAAACAAGTAAAAGAATAACAGGTGGCGCCAACTGTTTCCGGTACATGACAATACTTTCCAAGATCTTCGAACATGTTGATTTTTGGACCAATGCAAGCATCCCTTATTGAGATATTAATGATTTTGTGTAATTTTCACCATATATGGCAATTTTTCAAGGTCAAGGCCACTCTAATAGGAAAGGTCATGACCCCTATTATATATACATCATCCCATAACCCATGTCTATGTATATGCATATGAAAGAAATCTGTCCATTAGTTTTTGACTTATAATGCTCACAGTACTGATAAATGGCAATGATGGGGTATTAAACACACAAAAACAAGTAAAAGAATAACAGGTGGTGCCACCTGTTTCCGGTACATGACAAAACTATCCAAGATCTTCGGTCAAGTTGATTTTTGAACCAATGCATGCATCCCTTATTGAGAAATTAATGATTTTGTGTGATTTTCACCATATATGGCAATATTCAAGGTCAAGGCCACTCATTGGAAAGGTCATGACCCCTATTCAAATAAACATTATCCTATAACCCATATCCATGTATATGCATAATATGAAAGAAATTTGTCCATTAGTTTTTGACTTAAATTGCTCACAGTACTGATAAATGGCAATGATGGGGTATTAAACGGCACAAAACAAGTAAAAGAATAACAGGTGGCGCCACCTGTTTCAGGTACATGACAAAACTTTCCAAGATCTTCGGTCAAGTTGATTTTTGGACCAATGCATGCATCCCTTATTGAGATATTAATGATTTTGTGTAATTTTCACCATATATGGCAATATTCAAGGTCAAGGCCACTCATTGGAAAGGTCATGACCCCTATTCAAATAAACATTATCCTATAACCCATATCCATGTATATGCATAATATGAAAGAAATCTGTCCATTAGTTTTTGACTTATAATGCTCACAGGTTATAAATGTACTGTTAAGTGGCAATGATGGGGTATTAAACGGCACGAAAACAAGTAAAAGAATAACAGGTGGCGCCACCTGTTTCCGGTACATGACATTACTATCCAAGATCTTCGGTCAAGTTGATTTTTGAACCAATGCATGCATCCCTTATTGAGAAATTAATGACTTTGTGTGATTTTCACCATATATGGCAATATTCAAGGTCAAGGCCACTCTCATAGGAAAGGTCATGACCCCAATTTAAATAAACATCATCCCATAATCCATATCTATGTATTTGCATAATATGAAAGAAATCTGTCCATTAGTTTTTGACTTATAATGCTCACAGTACTGTCAAGTAGCAATTTGGGGATATTAAACGGCATGAAAACAAGTAAAGAATAATAGGTGGCGCCACCAGTTTCTGGAACATGACAACCCTATCCATGATCTTCGATCAACTTGATTTTGGGATCAATCCATGCAAGTTTTCTTGAGATATTTAAGAATTTGTGTGATTTTCCCCAAAATTGAACATATTCAAGGTCAAGGTCACTCTCCTAGTTGAGGTCATGACCTCATTTTAAATAGGCGTCGTCCTCTCACCCATAACTATACATATACCAAGTTTGGTAAAGATCCGTGAAATATTTTTTGAGTTATTGTGTCCAAAAGAAATCTCTGCGGCAATGGCGGCGGCTGCGGCGTGACCGTGCCTAAACCATAGTATCTCCAGACTATGTCTGCAAGTGAAGAAGACACTTTTCCAAACAAGTGATTCTTATTGCAGATTTCATAAGAGATCCCTCTAAGATCAGCCATGACATCTGATTGAAAGGTTTTAACTGTACCATAAGTACTTTAAATAATATTTTTTGTGTGTGTTCAAGTTAACCACCTCCATTTTTTAATGCTAGCTTAACTGTAAGTATATGTACATCTGTAGAATTCAAGTCTGGTTTTGGATTATATGTCACTGCAGTATCACACACTTCCTCTCATATTATATTTATCCTGGTTTTAACCAGGCCCGGTGACTGCTTTCACCTGTGAGTGCTGGATGTGTAATCATCCCCATTGCTGGTTAATTCCATGCACCAAGGAACCCATGAAACGCACACTCAGTGCGCTCACCCTTGGTGTGGTCCAATCGAGAAAAATTTTACCGGCTCGGCTGAGATTTAACTCAACATCTCGCGCCTTTCAGTCTTGTCTTCTACCCTTAGCCACAGAAGCCTGTCACATCTTGTGTACTTGAAGGAGGACTCAGAGAGACAGATTACAAAGACGGATTATTATGATTAAATCTGCTGATCTCATCATACAATATACTTTTACATACAGTACTTACATGAATGAGAACTTTACATGTACCAGATCCCCAGGTTCTCTTGTCCATTCATTGCACAATCCTTTCCTGAAGTCAAAATCAAATTTAATGCGTATTACATAATCCAATATATATATATATATATATATATATGTATGTATGTCAAAAATAGTCAACCGTGATGAAACATTAACTCCATATGTACCTGATCATTATCTGCCCACACACCAAAAGGCAGGCAAATATCTGAAGGCATTGTTAGACTTCAGAATGAAAGACATGGGTAAAACTATATTCACCACTGCCACTTAGTGGCAGGGGCATAAAAATATAAGCGTATCGTCAATATGTATCATGTATCACTGTAGGTGTACTGCAATACATATTGTACCTGAATAGGTTGATCAATACCCAGCCCTAATAAGAACCATGACTATCAATACTTAAGAAGTCCATAGATTTAATTCTGAATATTTATGTTTATTAAAATACTCAGGCATTATGGGCAATATAATATTTTACTCCTCAATAAAACAAACATTGTGTTACCTAAGTAGGCCGTTAAACTTAATCTTCCATCTTCTATGTGGTTCCAGTAACTCAAGCTTCAGACCACCAGCAGAGAAGCTGGTTCCGTCAGTATTATACACCGCTGTATCAGGATGCCCAGGGTACTGCAGCACTCCAATGTCAGGGAAGTAGATCGTCAGCCACAGCTCAGCCTGTCTGTTCTGTCGTCGACCAATCCTCAGGACAAATATTGTACCATCACGATGCATGGCGTTGAAGTACATGGCATCTAAAGCCTGAAAAAAATATAAAGAATGCATGTATATAGTTCATATATTATAATCAATATTTTTACATAGTAAATCTGCGGTTTGGCATTGATGGGATGATATTAAACCATTCACCTGTGACACAAAATTAGTTTACAACTGCCTAGCCAATATATGCTCTTTACACAGCTTTGGCCTACTACCTATACATGTATCTCATGCGCTGTTTGTTTTGGCCTGGTTTTCTGGGTCCCTACAAGAGAAGGGAGCATTGTATGTTGGGCCAACCCCCACATCCAACCCTTTTCTTCTGTTTTGACCGAACAAAAATAAATCCATCTTTGGACTCTAGGGCCAAAATAACATGGAGAGAAAGGAGGATATTTTTTGTTTCCTGGTCAAGCTTAACACCAGTATGCAAGCATTTGCAAACTTGCAAGAGCGATACAAAAAATGCTCTCATTCTTGAAATGGTACAAATGAACAATACACAGGTCAATCAATTTTCAATAATACCATGTACAATTTTACAGTGGACTGGATAGATTTCAACTGAAAAATGTGATCCACAAAAATATTAGCAGGAATAAGGCAAAAAAAAAATGAAAGGTATGTTCTCAGGCACCGCCTGCATAAATTTTAACCTCCCACATCAGACATTTTTATTTTGATTTTCACCTTTCAAGAAGATAAAATAATACAATTTTGATACGATTACCTTTGTTATGTAGTGATTTCACCTGTTTAGCAAAAAAAAAACACTGTTATTTTCATGCTTTTCCATGATCATATGACATTTTTATAGTAACATACAAAAAAGCTCAAAAATAAAATAATGCCTGCCTGCAGTGATTTCTGAAAAAAACTGCCTGAGAACCATACCTTTCTATTTTTTGGCCTTATACTGATCTTTTTTTAGGAAGGGGGGGGGGATGGGGTTTTGTTCTTGGTATATTGTTCACTTACATATTTATCATCTGGTAGACTCTGTATCAGGTCCATGTCTTCAAACACTGCGTGTGAGCCTGATCCATATCCCCGGGACTTCTTGCTTGCTGCTTGTGTTTTCTGATTCTGCCTGGCATAGCCATAACCGTACTTAACCAGACGGTTTGTATGGAACTCATGCATGACTTTCTGAACATGTTTGTATTTCCTTATACTCAACAGAATCCACCCAAGAGCCTTCTTCAGATGGAACCATTTTCCTGCAAGCAGAAGTAAAAGCTGTGTGTATAAGTAATACACATGAGTTCCAGTTATTTAAACTAGAATATCAGCAAAAGCTGACAAAAGCCTTCAGCCAAAAGAACAGTGTTTAGAGGTGGTAACAGTAACAAGTACTAAATATCTGTTCTCACATGGATGAATATCTGTTGATGTCTCAGTTATAAATTTAAAATGGAGAGGTATGTACCATGATTCATAACAATCCACCAAATGCTTCCTGAAAAATAAGCTTCTAAGTTTTATTCTATTATAAGCTCTGTGACCTTGAAAAGTAGGTCAAGGTCACCCATCTTCAAAAATGAACGAGATTTTTGTCGATATACATCTTCACTAAAGAAATAAAATTCTTCTTGTGAATCCTTTTAGAGATATCCCGCTCACAAGGCCAAAATTAAAAAATCCAAGAAAAATTCAATAAAAAATCAGAAATTGCAGGTGATGCCCCCAAACTTGTGCAGCAGTTACAGACCATCAGTCCCTATGATCATAGAAAGTATTGTGAAAATCCATCCAATGGTTCCTGAGAAATAAGCTTCTAGATGTTTTTTCTATAATCAGCTCTAAAACGTAGAAAAATAGGTCAAGATCACCCATCTTCGAACTTGACCGAGATTTTGTCAATATACATCTTCACCGAAAAAATAAAATTCTTACGGTGAATCCTTTTCGAGATATCCCGCTCACAAGCCCAAAGTTGAAAAATCCGATAAAAATTCATTAAAAATCAGAAATTGTAGGTGGCGCCACCAAACTTGTATAGCAGGTACAGACTATCAGTCCCAATAATCATAGTAAGTTTTGTGAAAATCCACCAAATGGTTCCTGAGTAATAAGCATCTAAGTGTTTTTCTATAATCAGCTCTAAAATGTAGAAAAATAGGTCAAGGTCACCCATCTTCGAACTTGACCGAGATTTTGTCAATATACATCTTTACCGAGGAAATAAAATTCTGATGGTGAATTCTTTTCAAGATATCCCGCTCACAAGGTAAAAGTTAACGGACGCCGGACGGACGGACAGACGGACAGCTTGGGTGACGACAATAGCCCATCAGCCTATGGGCTGAGGGCTAAAAATTAACAAAATATTGTAGGAGACAATGACATCAAACACCTGCCAGGGTGATCCTCATGAACATTTGCTGTGTAGGTCTTCACACCTCTCATGTTTAAACAATTAAGCCCATCCCTGTACCCGGTCAAATCCAGTACACAGTCACCTGGTAATACTGATCAGTGACTCTATTATATAAAATAGCTGGAATAATGTATGCACTTCACACAGCGGTTATACACCGCTGTCATACCAGACATCATTTCATGTAACCACTGCTTTCTATGGCAAATTTATCTGGGCAGGAACACCAGGATGTGCACAGAGCAAAGAATTGTAATGGGACCAATGAGAGCTTGGTATTAAAATTTTGCACTGTGCATCCAATCAAAATTTTAAACATGTAACACATACTCTTGTTGGTCAGATATTATCCGTTCTTGCATAAGGCAAAGAATTAGACCAATGATAGCTTGTGTCCCAGTGTAATCAAAGCTAACAGGAGCAGGTGTCACATGTTTAAAATTTGGGCTGGATGCACAATGTGATATCATACTCAGTTGTTCCTGCCCTGTAGAGACCCTTGCCATAGAGAGCAGAAACAGATTTTAATAATTACATACATTTCCAATTTTCATTCAAGTTTGATCAAGTATTAACAAGGGACTTATGGGTCATGGCACTCAGCTGAATTTTGTCAAATTTTAGCAAATGCAAAATATGCTTATTTCTATTGTTGTTGTTTTATACATATGTTGGAAAAGCTTGGGGGAAACTGCCCTCCTATTTCGTCATAGTAAAGTACTAAATATATGACTGAGTTTTGGCAAAACTAATACCCAGATATGACTGCCATGAAAACTAGGGACCCATGGGTCACAGCGCTTAACTGAATGTGACAGATATAATTGTGTCACCATTGTTGTATGTAGGTCTGTAAGATTTCATTTTGACAGATGTAATTTTTTGTATTAACAATGTAGTTGAGCTGAATAGTAATATAGAAGTATCAGTATTTCAAATATGTACAAGAATGTGTGTCTAAAAAATTGCATTGGGAATGACCAGATGTTGTTAATTGCAGAGAAAGGAAGTGGAGATTTGCAAGTATAAAAATACAAATTTAATTAATCAAAATAATTATGGAAAATTTGAAAACTGATATGTTTTGGGAAGCAGTTGTTGCTGAATGGGAGAGGAAACAGAATGTCTCAAAAAGTATCTATAGAGAAGAAATGGTAGATTAAGCTATGAGAAGTTGCCATGTTTGATCTGAATTGAAGAATGGGGGATTGTTGCTATTAATATGGGCATGGTTGCCACATATGATTCTACATTTGTGACAGTAGTGTTGCATCACTAATAAGTTTACCCAGGCAAGGCTGTAGGGACCAAACATGGCTGGTCTGAAGGTTCAAAATGTAAATTCATTAGAGCCTCAGAAAAACTTCAATGACTAGAATTATTTTTAAGCTTTTACTTTCAAATTCAGAATTTAACAAATTAAATCTATATATATACCAACTGTGAAAAGTAAATCAAATGTTCTTACAAGAAAGAAACATGCCATGGCATATTTTAAGGTACCAAATTTATATTTTTGCTAATTTAAAAAAAAAATTAACAGATTTTGATCTAATTTTTGGTATACAATTAAATTTTGATTAACTAAAGTTGTATAACTGAAAAAAAAGAGCCTCAGAAAAACTTCAATAACTAGAATAATTTTTTAAGCTTTTACTTTCAAATTTCAACTTTTTAATTTCAAATTGAGGTTTTTCCATAATATCTCAAATGAACAAAGTCCTATTGACCCAATTTTCAGCACGGTAGGAGATTTTGGGGACATCTAACTGTATGCTGAATTTCAGATTTGTAGGTCCAATGGTGTCAAAACGTGCCAGTCTTACGGACAGACAAACGACGGACAATGGACCAAGACTATAGCTCAGATGACTTATGGTCAGCTGAGCTAAAAACAGTTATAGTTTGAGATACTTTTTAGCATGCATATGAAATATTTACAGATGGACAGAATGGTGGACAGAAAGGACTAGTTCCTTTATTTCTCTTTCAGGGGAATAATGATTTTAAGTTATTAAACCCTATTTTTTTAGCATATCCATTTTTGCATGAATAGTTTTTATCATATTCATTTTTTAATCTAAAAATTGTATTAATTTACAATAAAAAAATTCTGAGAATTCAGAAGATATAAGTTTATTCAGTATTAAAAGTTGCATCATTATCTATCCTTAGTTTGGCTAATATAATGTCAAATTATGCATACACATATATTTTATTATTATTTTTTTTTAAATCACAAAATGTTTTTAAATTTGACTAAATTTAATTGAAAATTATTTTTAAGATAAAATCACTTATTTAAAGCATAATGCCACAGTATAGCATCTTTAAGACCATGCCTTGGATCGATATTCCAAAAAAGTCAGTAGATGCTTAATTTTATTTACTAAAATAAAAGATTCACTAAATTTGATTAAAAATTCCCTTTTCAAATCAGGTATACACAATGTTGGTTGGAGTGAGCGCAGGCCAGACCACTGACAAAGGAGCATCACTATTGCTCAGATGACTTAATTACTAAATACTGCAATTTATATATAAAGCAGTATATATACAGAAGCAAATTTACAAGGTAACTGAATAGTTTTTTTTTTCAATGGCCTATTTCACAATCTTTAGTGCAAATTATAAAAGTAGAACAAAAGTGATTCTGTAATATACAGAAGATATATACTTTCAGAAAAATAAGGATAATATAATGAAAGGTGGTATTGTTTGAGAGTCATTCTATCTCCTAAGTCAAATTTATTGGCTCAAATTTTCATCTTGTGCCTTATCCGTATCGTTATGAATGACGTTGATGACATTGCTAAGAAAACAAGCTATATTTGAAAATATTTGGTTATTACATATTAAATATGGTATATTGGTTATCAAACTCTATTTATAAGCGTTATTCTTATATAAATATAGCCCCTACATTTATTCTTATAACAGAATAATGAAATATGTGAATCGCTTTTGAAATAGTAAATTAAGCCTTTTATGAAAAAACTTTAAAATACACAATTACCATTTACAATATCAGTGTATTTATTTATATGGTATACATTCCAGTATCAATTAAGAACTGAAAAAAAATTAAAATATATTTTTATACAGTTTATAATAATACTCAGGCATTTAAAATTCTAAATCTATATTAAACTTTTTCATAATACTTTAGAATATAGGTTACATATAATTTATTTTTGCATGCATGAAATATATATCAATAAAATATTAATATAATATGCCATGTATACCGGTACATATTTATGCACTGATGATAATTCATTGATAACAATGCAAGATAGAAAATTAATGATAGAATAATAATTAACCGCAACATGAAATCCGATATAACTGCAGATGGATGGCATGTGCTAATAACCTCACCTGGCTGGGCGTACACTCCTAGCAGTGGGGGGAGGTCCTTCCGTAGCCATATTATAAGCAGCACTGCCAGGGGCAGGCCAGCCAACAGCTCCAGAAACATGTCTCTCTGGTGTAGTGGTGGTGACAGCCCTCTACGACCCACGTAACACGTTCACGTATGTCATCTGTCTAAATCAGCAGCACACGGGCAGACTTTACCCCCTGAACGCTATCTGTCGGACTGAGCAGACTCGATCACATCACGACCTGTTGGGCTGTTAGTGTCGAGTTGTAGCTTGTGGTCTTTCAGTTTGGACTGCACCCTTTGACCTGGACTGAGTTCAGTGGGAACACTTTATTGAGCATGGTACCAGTCTATGCAATTTTGTAGACTGGTTCCCTGCAATATATATTACCCGGCTTCGTTGCTTTGTCCATCGAAATAGGTCTTTTGATTTTTGGTTGAAATTCTAAAATTTGCACATTTTAGGAAAAAAACAGAAGGAGGAGGAATAATCAATAAATTAAAATACGGCCTTATGTGTACATGTACATATATATATGTATAGGCCCAAAATGTATAAAAATGCAGTATTTTTTTATTTATTTAAAATGAACGCTCGCATGCATAATCGTGCAATGGCATAAAAATATAATAATTTTATATAGACCTGTACCTACTCGAAACTGGGCAAACATGTTATGAACAAATAATATTAATATTTCATTAATTATATATGATTAATTTAATTATAAAAATGTAGGCTCAGTATGAATGCAAGAGTTTTCCTTACACCAGATATAATAATATTATGGCCAGAATAATATATATTTAATATTTGAAGAGGGCAGAATGATAGCTTTTCCCCTAATATCTATATTGGGCAGACGGTGGCTCCCTCTACACCCTCCTTTCTACACCACACACACACACACACACACACACATATATATATATATAATTATATATGTAGTCTTTTGACAATTTTAATTTTTATAGTTAAGTGAAATGTTTCGTCATTCATATAAATATACAGTATAAATGATTTTTAATCTTTAAATTATGTGACCATTCAGTCAAAAGATGTAGTTTCGTTTTCTTAAATAATAAGTACCATGTATTCTAGAATTATTTCAAATATGCTAAATATACTAAATATTTAAAGTGATAACCTTACAAAGAAGTCTGCTTTTGAATACAACAATTTTTTTGTATTGCTCAATGTGTACTCCGTGTAAGTTTGAAAATGTTATATCCTTTGCCACTCAGTAAGCCTGTATATTTGTTTTATGCTACATAGCATACATTCCTATGGTTTTGAGTAAAATTAAAAACCCTGTAACGGATCTGACGTTTTATTGAGAAAAGAAAAAGTCTTTATTAGGATATAAATATTATCAGTTAAGCACATGCACATGATTCTTAGCGTCATAATTAATATTTAATATTTGGTAATTATTTTGTGGTACAGCATGTAATCAAAATAAGAAAATTGGTCAAAATAATGCATTGTAAATGCATATTTTGTTTTAATTTTTTTTTCAAAAATTTCAAAACCGTGCAGGGGGAAACCGCCAGCAACACCCAATCCATTTTCGACTGCGCATACGCCCTCAAACTCGCTACACTTCCAGAATGCCCCCCCCCCCCCCCCCCCCCCAACATAACACATTTGTTTATTTTTGTTGAAAATGTTTTCTGATACTTCCATCCAAGCCTTTATTCAAAAGTTTATCGTCCTAAAAGACCCTTCATCTGTGTTTCCATGTGCGCATATATATATATATATATATTATATGATATGGGGTGGTATATAGTTGATCTAGTATATTAAAAAAAAACTACAGGCCTAATGCGAAGCTGTGCTCTGAGATATACATCAGGTATAATGCTTCCATGATGACATGCTTGACCATTACTTGAAAAGTACTTGATAACTTTTTTAACTACCGGTACATGTGCGACATGTAGGCCTACATATACGGCATGAACGAAGCAAGTAATAAACACTTTGAACCCGAGTACAAGCACAAACGTCAATCTTGAAATACTGGCATGGATGTAGACAACACAAAATGGTTGTAGGTGGCACCACCAGTCCTGTGT
>CM049316.1:63208675-63218675 GCA_026874595.1 Sipunculus nudus | reverse complement strand
TATATATATATATATATATATATATATATATATATATATATATATATATATATATATATATATATATTGCAATGGGATAGTTTTGTTTTTGTCCAACAATATTTATTCTTTGTTAATTATTTATGAATTAAATCGGTTTTCTTAAAGCTATATTCAAAGCATTGCAAATGTGATCTCAATCCTTTACACATCGCACCTTATTTTATGTTTTTTTTAATCTCGCCGTAGATGTATTAAAAATGTGTGTACTGAATTGTGTATAGAAAGGCTATGAATAATTTTAAACATACTTGTTATTTTTTATTACATAATTAAATGCACGTGAAATAAAATATTGTTATTCCCAATATTCTTGGTTGATTCTTTCACACACACACACACACTCCCCATTTGCCTTTGTGTTCTTAGCATGTAAGTGTTAAACCTAACGTCCAGCTTAGCTCCTGTGATACTGATCGTTCACCGTTGGCTGTCTCGAGGCACTGTTTGCACCAGCTTTGTTTATAATTAAAATCCTGGGAGAAAGGTCTCAGGTTCGCTTGAGCAGAGACCTTGCTTCAAGTGAGCCCCTCCCCCCCCCCCCCCCCCCAAGGGAATTTAAGGAAAATTATATACATTTCTGCTCCCTGTGTATATGCTATCGTCCAAACAATCCAAAGTTGCAATTCCCTAGTAGATTAGGGGAGAGCGTTGAGATGTGTGTCAATTTACTCAGTTTCATCCAAACATATTCTATACTCTTCTAATCTAATAACGAGGTAAAATATTTGAATAATCATTGTGTGACACGTGCCAGCCATTTCAAAAGAAAAAAGTTGTAGGCCTTTACCTCGTTTACATCTGTTAATTATAAGCTTTATAAACTCTTCATAAAATGGGGAGGAGTGTGTGTGTGTGTGGGGGGGGGGGGGTGGGGGGGGGGGGCGGTAGCTGGGACATAGGGTGGTACGAGCCATTGCTTTGAGGGGATACGTACATTACTGACAATTTGTTTTCATAAATTAGAAGGAAAATCAAATCCTTTATTTCTCATATTTCTCTTCAAGTCTTAATTTGAAATTACTTAACACTTTCAGTCACACTTGTATGTCAGTGAACAATTTCTAATGATCTCTAAATTATCAATGAAGACAGAGGTGTTTCCAACTAACTTTATATTTACTATTTAATTAAAACTTATTGTTGTGTGTCTGTTTTACTCCAGAGAAGAAAATAAAGTCGACACATGTTCAAGGAAATGCTTTTCATAGACTTCATAAAAACTTAGGGTTTCCCCCAATATAGTTGGTTTTACAAAGTTTGATTTGTTTATAAATGTGGGTATTTTAAACTAACATGGATATTTCTTGGCCAAACACCCAGCATACACACACGCGACAAAATTGGAAGATTTAGTCACTTTGAACAAAGAAGAAAGTAGCATTAAATTTTATTTAAAAAATATTATATTATCCTATACATTTCATCCTTTGTATTTAACATTTATCGGAAGATTCCTTGAATCTCATTCCACAGCATTTTTCTTCATTATCTCTGCTTGATTCTTTTTAACAGACGACGAACGCCATGAAGGAGTCGTCTTAGACCTGTATAATAAAGAAAGATTAATTAAATATTATCACTTATAAATCTGTGTGGTTAAATGTAAATGTTTAATAATAATTGTTACACAGAATATAATAACTAACAATGTCCTGTATTATAAAGTTTCATTAAATACTGTCAGTGATAAATGTGTGTGGTTTTATGCATTGGAATAATAGTTAAATTGAATATGTCTTGTATTATAAAGTTCATAGTTACTGCTTGAGTGAAGATTTACTTTTGTTTAGTCTAATTTTATTATTTGATATAATTAAAATTACAAAACATTTGATTGTGGATTTGGAAGCCGAGCGAATGTCCGGCTACAAGCTTCATATTGTAACAGATAATAAGATCAGATAAGAAAAGCAGATGTATATCTAATCAGAAACATTTATAAACGAACCTTTTATCTTTTTCTCGCGTTCCTTCTCTTGATGAGTGACGGGAGAGACAGTTTGTATTGGTGGCGCCTCCTGTTGGTCCTCTGAAAAGTGGCTTGAGATGTCATCCAGCACTTTCTCACTTGGTTCGGAGGTATTTGGTGATTTTATGAATTCTAAAAAAAAGAAAACGGAAAAAATTATAATAAATTACATTATATTATATTAAATTTCATAAAATATATTGTATCATATCATATAATATAGTGAGATAGTATGTAATGGTATAAAACAGAATATTATAAGACATTTATATTATAGGTGTATATAAGATCATGTTAGTGTGGGGGTGATATTATGTAATATTATTTTTTATTTTATCAAATCTAGTTTTTTATCTAATTATATCTAAATTTATCGAATAATATATAGTTTTACTTGTTTTATAGTTTACCATAAAAAAATTTTGAGCTCCGTCTTACCAGCTGCACAATAATAAACAACAATTTTTAATTAATAGAACCTAGAGAGATAGTTTCTGTTTCTTTATACAAACTGTACCTTTCAACATATTATAGGAGTGGCAATGGACAGATACCTGAAACACTGTGATCCTCCAGGCTTGAAAAAGGCCACAGGATCTTGCAGATAGCGCCATCTTTTGGCAGAACGACTTCCCGGCGGTCAGACTTCTTAAAGTCACTGCCGCACTGGACCTCAAAGTGGCCAACCAGTCTGAAATCTGAAAAATATGACATATTTAAGAGATATTGTGAAATGAGCAAACCTCCGGTTCAAAAGGATATGCCATTAACTTCGATTAGCTGATTTTCTATCCTTTCTGATTTATGCCAGGGAAATATTTATCTGAAGGTTTAATATATCTGATCAAAAATAGCCATAAAGTTTCTGAATCAAATTAAACCTATTTATTCATTTGTTGCTTGAATAGCTATTTTGCTTTCACAGAAAAGTGAAATTATTATTTATATACCTTCAGGAATGCGGAGGTTGACAACAGCTGTGCCCTCCTTTTGCAGATAGACACAGCTGTGTCGCTCGGTGCTGCCGTTTGTCTCCTGCACAAACGTGTACTTTGACGTAAGACTTTGGCGCCAGTATGGCAGTACAACCTGGGCTCTCCCGTCTGGATATGTAGCAAGGGCAGGTTCGGGTTCTGTAAAAAAATCAAATATTAAAATTAAAAAAAAAACAACGAAAAAGCGTTTAAAAGTTGACTTTACAGTTTTTATCAAATGATTTTGCTATCAGATCCTTACTTTACCTTCAGCGACCAGCGTTTTTCTATGTCGTTACTTTTTTGTAATATATAGTTTCCCCCCTACACCGAGATTTCATGTATCTACGAAGAAAAACTGAGTACAATGGGATTTAACGCCAAACAAATATCGAAAACATCTACTTTCTATTTTAAATGCATAGTTAATGCCCGTTAATATTATAAATAGCATGCATGAATTTCTTTTGACATAAATATGTTATAAGATATTAACATACCATTTGTGATTTCAAGGTGCTCCATCGGTTGATTAAATTGAAACTTCACCAGCGCTTGGCCTGGAGAAGCCAGCGACACCTGCCGGTTCTGAACAGTTTCCCAGCAGGCGCCGTCTGCTGACATGACAACCGCCTTGTAAGATTGTTTCTTGGCGGGAAATCTTGCCACGCCGACCCACTGGGACGACCCTAGGGGCAGGTTGGCTAGAGGAAGCCCGCGGGAGACATCCCAAGAACCTAGGGCTTCGTCGTCCCCTACAATGACCAGTTTCTCATCTTCTTTCAGGAGCTTATGCACCATAAAACACACGAGGACTGCAAATAGAAAAAAGAGAAAAATCCATAAATTCATGAAAACATTTCCTATATTTTAATGGTGTGAACATGTGCTTGTAATGCATATGGTCTATATGAATTATACTAATTAAATTGTTATTACTATTCTGCCTACAATGGTTGTGATTATATATATATTTATAAACTTGTATATATACATGTATATATATACATGTATATGCGGGTATAGCTGCATTATTTGGGGATGAAATTCAGAAGGCTAATACAACAAGTGAACCCACATTTGTATGCAGAAAAATATGGGTTCAGTGGCTTATAGGCACTCGGCCAGTGAACCAACATTTTTTTTACGAATTTCATCAATTTTGCCTATAAACCCTCAACCCACATTAATTTGTGCAAAGTGAACATACCTTAGGTATTTTGTCAATGACTTCTTGCAACACGACCACAAAAGAAGTGACACTTAATGTTTACAATATATATCTTATAAATTAAAATTATATATTACTTATAACAGTATATAGTGGAAGCCTATTAGGCGTTTAAGCCTCATTTTTTGTTAGAAAATGTGAGTTCGCTTCATGTTCTAACTGATCTGTGTATGTTTATAATAAACACTTTTAGTATATTTTTTAATGACGTAGCGTACACATATCACACGTCAAGAAAAATAAGTGAAGAAATGACACTTATTTTTCCTATATAACTTATACAAATTGATAAAATATAAATATATTATTTACAGTAAGGTACAGTAAAAGCCTATTAGGCATTGAACCCACAATTTTTTAAAAGCAAAAATGTTGGTTCACTTGTTTTATCCCCTGAAATTCTTTCCAGATTATGCACCTATACCCAAACCTTATCTAAGTATAAATTGATTTTTAAGCAACATGCAGCAATTAAAGTTAACTTACTAAATTCATCAACGTAAGTGCATAAATATAATTAAGTAAAATCCTTACCGTATTCCATGGTGATGTTCACACGAATAAATGACGCTAGGAATTTCGATAAAAGATTATTCTCAGCAGCTAATACACAGCACGACTGATCTTCACGTAAACATGAACCAGAATGTTTACGTCAGTCACGTTGGTGACGACAATGAGTGTTACCAAGCATGGTCGTTAGTGAACGTACGTACGTTACTAGGGCGACTACCTTATGACGTCATTTAATTTGCCTCCACAAATGTTCGGCAAAATTCCCTTTGATAAAGAATAGAGGCGGAAAGAAGTGACTATGAATGATAGTGAATGCGCCTTGATTTACCTGTCTTCATTTTCGGCGTAGGCCTATACTCACTGAGAATACAAAAATCGAAATGGGATTACTTGATGTGGGATACTTTGTATTGTTTTCCCCTATAGCTCTTAGTTGACGAAAACGTGGGAAATGAGTCTCTGGTATATATACTTGATAGAATTTCCGTTTTTTTTTTTTTTTTACCTTGTTAGTTCAACGCTATACAGGCAGCCCTCTTTTAGATTTGTTGCGTTAATGTTCGGACACGCGTTTAGAAATTGCGTGTCCAATATGTGCAACATTGCTTCCTCGTGTTGACTGCCTGAAGGTACGCCACGAAATCGAAAATATGATAATGGTGACACTCGTGCGTTAGAGATTAATTTAACCTCCTGAGGCGAAATACTCAACGATAGGAGGTCTGCCGACACAGGCGGAAAGAACGTCATATAAGGTATTTTCGTACACCGGAGCAGTACTCGCAGACGCTTCCCCAGTTCACCGACTATGGTTTTATTTATATTTAGCATTCATCCATTCACACAAGCCTGAATAATTCCTGCATACCAATATCGTAGAGCAGTCAAAAATGTTAAAAAAATCAATACCAACCAACCAGGTGTATATGACACTTTCTGATTTGTTGTTTTAGATTTTATTACATCCGTCAAGCGGCGGGGGTTATTTTTTGACGGTTTTGACTTTTGTGTTTGGTTGTTTGTCTGTTTCTGTCTGTTACTGAAAAATAATGAATGAATTAAGACAAAATTATCAGGATAAATCGAAAATGATACAAGGAACAATTGATTAAATTTTGGGAGTGATCCGGATCACCATCTGGATCCAGGATTTGTTAAAAGAGAATGCCGCATTTCTCACAAAGCCTTATGGGGATGATGAGCTGCCTTGTTAAATTTGTTGCCACTAGATGGCGCTTAGTGTTAGTATCCTATTACGTTCCGTGAGTGTCCTGCCGTGTTTATCACAATCTTTAGCTCAGCTGACTTTCAGTCATGCTGGGCTATAGCGATGGGTCTTTGTCCGGCGTCCTTCTGTCTGTCCGTCCGGCCGGCCGGCCGTCCGTAAGCAGGGCACAAATCGTTACCGTAGGGGCTAGGGCCATGAACCCTATGCAGTCTTAGAGGTTCTAAAAAGATATCCTTGCAAACCTGAAATTAGGTCACTGCGACCTATATTCTCGAAGTTATGGGGTGTGTTTGCACCCCTCAGAAATAATTCTTTTAGCAAAAATTTTCATCCCAAACCTTCCATGTTTCACATACAGCTCACCTACCAACAGGGGAAGAACCATAATTATTTTGAGGTCACAAGGTCAAAGGTCAAGGTCACTGAACCAACTACTTTGAAAAGCCTGTGGATGCATTTTAAGCCAAACCTTTCATCCCAATTCTTTGATCTTTCACATATAGCTCACCTTACTAAGTGGGAGAAGAATCCTATAGATGTTGAGGTCACAAGGTCAAAGGTCAGGGTCACAGGATCCACTTCTTTGAAAAGGTTGTGGACACATTTCAAGCTAGACCTTTCATTCCAAACCTTTCAGCACTGATATCGCTTCTCTGCCATCAGGGGAAAAGACCTATTGATTTTGAGGTCAAAGGTCAAGTTCACAGCACCCTCTTCTTGCATGGAGTCATTTTCAGGCAATCTTTTCAATCTATACTTTCCACCTGTCATATATGGCTTACCTACCAATAGGGGAAGAAGCCTATTGATGTTGAGTTCAAAAGGACAAAGGTCAAGGTCACAATATTGTTCTAAATGCTTGTGAACATATTTTTTTAAAAGGTTGTGGACACATTTCAAGCTGGACATTTTATTCCAAACCTTCCAGCACTGATATCGATTCTCTGCCAACAGGGGAAAAGACCTGTTGATTTTCAGGTCAAAGGTTAAGTTCACCGCACCCTCTTCTAATGTGAAGACATTTTCAGGCAAACATTTCAATCAATCCCTTCCATCTGACATATATGGCTTACCTACCAATAGGGGAAGAAGCCTATTGATGTCGAGTTCAAAAGGTCAAAGGTCAAGGCCACAATACTTAATTGTTCTAAATGCTTGTGAACATATTTCTGGTGAAACTGTTCAATCCAAACCTTCAGTCTTTCACATATGCCACATCTATGCATCACTCAATTTGATCCAAACTTCATATTTATGGGTCTTTTTTGCTTGAAGAAATAACTGATTGATTTTGGGGTCAGCTGGTCAGGAGGTTAAAGGTTGCAGGTCAAAGTTATTCACTCATTGGTTGCCAAGTAATTACACCAGATTTAAGTGGTAAGTAGTTACCCATCATTTAGAAAGAATCCAGTTGATATGTGGGCAAAAGGCCAAGGTCATTGGTCAGGGATGTTTGCAATAACTTATTTTGTAGACCATCTCTATTTTTCTTTTATATATAACCATTGCAATCCAGCTGGTACATATCACTGTGTCGCTGTAATTGTGAGTGACACTGGTGACATATGACTCCATTTTGTATCAGCCTATTAAGTGATAAGGCTGAGTGATTAGTACCTCGTTACTGCATAACAAAAACACAGTTGTCGGAATGCTTCAGCCAGGCATTAAGACTATGAGAGTACAGTATTAAGGTTAAGCTACTGATTTATAAGATGATGTGAACATTTTGCAGTTTATTTTATGAAATCATAGCAATAAACTTTGTTTCCTAGATATCGGAATATTTATATATAAATCACCACATATAAAAGCAAGTGTTTGTTCTCATAATATGTGGATATGTACCTGGATTAAGGATGGCTTTTTTTTCATTACAAGACTCTTAGTCATGCTTTCTGCATTTCCTTTCTTTCAGGTTTTGCAGTTTACCTACCCTGCTGATCCCATTGAAAAGCAGAGTTATAATAAAAAATATTAGACTTACACTTTTTACATTTGCATATCTATAAATCTGATATGAGGGCCTTAACATGCCTTTTGATTTGTTTTGGACATTCATTACTGTACCATCCTTTGGAGAATTTTCCCCAAGGTTGGTCTCTTATTGGAGGATGTGTGATATCAAATGTCTGACTTGTCAGAAATCCATTTTGTCTGCCAGTTAGCCACCTTAGAAATCCTTTTTTTTCAGTGCAGTTTCAGTGATTTTTCTTCAATGTTTGATCCAATTTAGAGAATGTTTTTTGTCTGATTTCAGACTTGTCACAAGTTGAATATGGCCACCAGGCAACCATATTCCTTTTGATCAATTTATCTCAAGAACTGTTAAAGTGAATGCAGTTGGAAGTATATTAATCTTATCTTGCAAAGGATTGGGTCAAATATTTCTTAATAAATATTACCATCATTTATACAGGTGCAGTACAGTTGGCTTGTATTAAATAAAATTTAAACAGAAGCACCCATTTCTCAATAATTCTTGTATGGATTTCCTTGATTTTTGCTATATATGTTGATCTTACATTTGCCCTTTGTGGTGTTCCTTTTGAGAATGACAGGTATCAAGCAAGCTCTGGGAATAGTTGCTGATAGCTTAACAATCAATATTTTTCCTCTGACCATAAATTCACTGTGTTTTAACCAGGCACAGGTGATATATATTTCTGTTGTCGTAGAAAATTTCAACATATTGGCAAATTGGGTCTTCAAAATTTAACTGGTTTTACGAATGCCACATGGGGGAACGAGCTGCCTTGATAGAAGTCTGTACTCTCTACTTGTAGATATCTAGTTTATTCATTTATTTAATCTGTAGAGATAATCCATATCCGTTCGATGCTCATGTTTTCAGGTTAACACATTCACGAGCAAGGCTGTTCTGTTAACAATCTCAAGATTCAGGGCAGGTAAATACCACACATTTGATTTATTATATTATATACTCCAAATATTAACTTTTCGAGAGGTGGGCAGTAAGTAGACTGTAAACTAATATCTGCACAGTTATATCTGACACAGGCGCTTAAAAATTAGAAAGATTTGCAAAGCATACAACTCTTATTAACCAAAAGTATTAATTAAATGTTATATGTGTTCATTACTTAATGAAAAACGTCGATGAAACCTGGCTTGGTGGTGCTCCAGTCCGTAAATGCGATGACGTCACATGCATTAAACTTAAAGATACATCTACATTTTCCATAATTTGTGTACCATCTCACGCTATTATTTTTTTTCCCGAATACCAGTGTTTCTCAACAAAACCACCCAGACACAACGAAATGCTATCCCCAAGTCCTTTGTTGTATACGTTGTTATGGTTCAGTGTGTAAGTAAACTCAGTCAACGTGTGTTTGTTTACTATAAAAGGTCAGATCTTTCGCATGCGGGGCAGCTCCCAATCGAGGAAATGAAACATGACGTAGAAATACAGAAGATTACCAGTTGGAAGCTTGAAAAATCTGAATTTATGAAGTTACACGGTACGGCCATGAGGTAGCTGGCTATGTTTGTTTTACGCCATGGATAGCGCCTGGTGCAAGTAAAATTCCACTTATGTACAGGAATAAGCAAACGGTTTTAGTACGAACTATTGGCAGATACCATGATATTTCAAGGTGAAAACACTATGCTTCATGGTTATTTAACATATCTGGTATGCGGACAGGCGTCTGTAAATCCTGATACTGCTGTTCTTATCTCTCCACGAAGATGGACTTGGCTTGGTTTCTGTTACGCTCTTTACACAGCGCTTTACCTATAGGACTACTACCTATATCGTAAGCGCTGTTTTGTTTTGACCTCGTATCCTGAATCGCTACACCAGAGGGGAGCACTGTATTTTGGTCCAATCAGATGAGACCCTGTGCTGGAAGACAAAACGGTTTACCAGCTAAGCGAGGAATACACGGAGCCAATGTTGTTCATTTCGTTTTGAGTGACAGCTCATCGCCCCGGCAACCGTTTGAAAAGGCCACAGGCTCAGAGAGAATGGCCCTACACGTGGTTTGCACAGGTCCTTGTGTACATTGAATGCC